>VXBT01000484.1:737787-803912 GCA_013400235.1 Oriolus oriolus
CCCCCCCCCAAAAAAAAAAAAAAATTGTAATTTAGGAAGTCTAGACTGGTATTTTAATTATATTTGTGTGCTCTAAAGTCCTAGAACTGAAATCTACTTTTCTCTCACCTCTGAAGTACAGCATTTTAAGTCACTACAGGGAACTTAATTCTAGATGCTGAAAACTTTGTCATAGCTCTTCTAGTCCCTCTTTTGTTTTCAAATGAAAAGAAAGATCTTGGAGAGCATGTGAAGGCCAAATGAGAGAAAAAGAAAGAAACGAAATAAGATGTTATTTATCGAACAACATCCTAGACACATGGTGTGATTTTGGGGTTTGTCCTGTGCAGGGGCAGGAGTTGGACTGGATGATCCTTGTGGGTCCCTTATAACTCAGCATATTTTAGGATTCTGTGGTTGATTATGAGTAGCAAGCCAGAAAGGAAAGGACCCTAGTCCAGGAGGCAATACTAAGTGTATGAGTAGCTCTTTAGCATCAGTGTACTTCTCAATGCTCATGGATATTACATACGAACAAACTGCATCATTTCACTATCAAATAAAAATCTGTGGAACAGCTAATGCTTCTGAAAACGGCCATAATCTGCTTCATGACTCTTAGAGCTAGTGAAAAGTGAGACAACAATTGGCTTACGGAGAGAACTAAAAATTTGAATATCACTATGTTGGTTTGGCTTTGTGTAAACTCTGCATCCACATTTGGATCTGATCCAGCCCAGCCAGGCAGGCTGGGGGGATTAACTCAGAGGCTGTTTTTTTCTCCACAACTATGAGACTGCTGCTATAGGTTTATTAAATGCTACCTCTGTAACGCAGTAGAGAGAGGATGAGCAACACACATACATGCCACGCATCCCTGAGCTGGCTCACTCACTAACATCACTTCTAATTCACCTCTTTCTACATCAGGACAGCAGAGGCCGTCAAAGAGCAATTAAACACAGCAGTTCCTGATCTGGACTTGTTTTGAAGCCTAAACTCCTATAAGCACCAAGTCTAGCAGGAGTTTCAATAGAATGAAAATGAAATAAAGTGAATTATTTATATTTGGGGTATTTAGGCACACATACAAAAATTTCACAGCATTTAGTAACTGGACACAGTCACTTCCAAAGGAACAAGTGAGAAGAATCTCACTTCTCAAACTACAGAAGACTCATTGAATAAAATGTCCATAAACTGCATGAGTAGATGTAATCTTTATAATGCGGAAAAACTAACTGATCTTCTAGTTATAGAGGATTTGGGGACTTCTGTATATTTATGTATTATATTGATGTGGAATTTGTAGTTTTTATATTACATTATCATTTATCAATGTTGTCTCTGCTTTTCCTCAGGACCCTAGCTAAATTCCTCTGCTAAAGACAGCTTGACCTGAGCAAAATTTCATGAGAATTTTCCAGCTTATTTTCTATTAAAAAATGTCTTACCTTTAAAAAAATCCCTTAGCTCCATAGAAAAGCAGCTCATGCAGGATAAAGTTAGACAGATACCACACCAGAAACTGCATGTTTGCCTCTGCTGCCCCAGTGACTGCTCTTGCGTGCAGCAAACCCGTGGGTGTCAGGGAAAACTTGGTAAGCTGGACTTTCAGTGGCTCCGCGCTCCACACAGACTGAATCAGCTGCAAGTCTTAGCATCTTTGACTTGTGAGATATTGCGACCTCCAGTATGGGCTACAGTAACAAAGAATGGTTTCTGGTTTGACAGAAACTCCCAGTCCTTCATGCTTTTTTTTTTCCCCTTGTTTTTTCTTCCTTCCTTCAAGAACACATGATATATTCCACACATCTATTTAAGTGGAAAAGGAAATTTTTGAGAATATCTTTGTTAAAATAGAAACAAAATAACCCCTGCTCAGTGCTTGAATATCTGAAACTTAGGAACAACACACGAATTGATATAGCATATCACCAACATAAAGGCAAGAGCAGAAGGATTTGGAAGAAGATTCAAGAAGTGTTCAAAGATGCCCATAGCCCAGAAGGAATATAGACAAGGACAAACAAACAGAACTTGATTATACAGAGAACTTGAAGCATCATTATCTGCAGACTTTTAGATTTTTTTCTCATTGCTGTCATACCTTGAAAATACTACACCCTTCCCCTCCAATTTCCCCATTTTCTGACATATTGTATATGTATTTAAAATATAAAGGAAAATTTGCATTTGGTTAAGATTAAAGAAAACATATCAGGGCTAACAGCTTTTTTCCAATTCAGTGATCAGGGTAGGAAATTCCTACTACCAATTCAGGCATTTGGGAAAGTGGAAATTTTGGTCATTTTCTTTAGGTTTATGTCCCTTCAAAATTCTGTCTTTCCAAAATTGTGCTGGGACTTTAGGCCCCAATTCCTATGAAAATGGAAACCCTGCTCCACTCAGGAAAAACCAGAATGTTAGAGTCTTGTTTCAAAAACAGCAATGCTCATTAAAAAGTGCTTCCTGCTGGAAGCAGCTTAGCTCAAAGAGGAATGGCTTCAAACATGTGCCAACACCTTTTCTTGTAAGAGCTTCCCATTTCATAATCATGGCATTTAAACTTGAACAGGTGTCCAAAAGCTTCTAGGGGCTTATGCAAACTGAACCAAGTCATTTATTGCTTGTCCATTATTAAAGCTCATCACTTAGAACTATTTTAGTTTCACAGATATAATTCAAATAAACAAGATAATACTATATTTTGCATGAGACATTTGAAGATTTTTCAAGTCCCAAGAAATACAGGATCAACAGGATTAGCAAGTCTTTTGGTGTCCCAAAGTACAAGCATATCAGGTTCAGTAATAGGAAAGCATTTGGTAGAGGAAAAAAAGAGGATTCAACTTTGATATCAAAGTACATTATCACCCTGGGAGGTACGAATGGGAATTGTTGAATGAAAACAGAATAGCCCTTCCTGTATTCATTTCTGCAATTCATGTGTCAAGGGTATTAATGTTATTAAAAAAACCCAACAAAACAGACAGAAATCATTTGATGTGACAGGTGCATGAGATTTTGCAGATCTGAAAGGATCTTTGCAGATTAAAGTATGTGGAGAAAAACACAGATAAAAAGAAAGTGTGGAATTTTCATTTATACACAGGGAAAAAAAAAGACAATGACTGCCTAGAATACACAGAAGTATTACATGAACTGGCAGGAGAGTTATTGAAAAATTGACTCCTCTAAAACAGTAGAGAAATTACGTACTTTCAAACAAGGAGATAAAGGCTTCTGCTACGATTTTGATAATGCAGGTCCATTAAAAATCCTCTCAGGTTCTTGGGCTGGGTCTGATCAAGGTTGGAAAATCATAGGTTAATTCAGTAAAGTGCAAATACCCTTCATGGAACCAAATATAAGCAATGGGCCAAATGGATTTAAGATAAGGGAGTCTGTTTGGACTAATGAAGGCATTGTAATAATGTGCATCCTTTGGGATTACTATTTTCTCAATATGGGCCAAAAAAAAAGGGCAGGTTCTGACACTAAAGGCATGTCAGCAATGAGACAGATTCGGGCCATAAGGTAAAATAATTCATATGCAATAACCCTTCAACATGAAATGTCCCTGGGGATATAAGGACATGAGCAAGCAATACCACTACACATATCTAAAAATCTAAATGTTAGACTAGACTATGAACAATAAAACAAATCAGGCTGATATTGTGCCATTTCTGGAGGGCTGGCTCCTAGCAAAAAATATCACAGGAGATGACGGAACCCTGAGATTTTCTGACCACATGCAAGATTCATGACAACACCTGGAAAGTTAAGAGTTTTGTCTGTAGTCTACAGCAGGCAAAAATTCTTGTAAGATGGGAACAAGTAATTTAATTTCAGCATTTATGGATGTTAAGAAATGGATGATGATATAGACTACTGTAATGTACAGTATAATATCATTGATTGTTAACCAGAAATATTGCAACTTGCCATCCATTTTGGGGGACATTAGCAGATTTCTTTCATGAAACATAGGGTGATTCTGACCTTACTGCAAAATTGTGAAGTTGAGATCTGGTACAATATGAGTCCTAAATTTATTTTTTTGCAAGATATAATGATAAGCAGTTACAAGAAAAACTTTAATCCCTCAGTTCTGTTCCCCTTTTCCTACTTTTTCAAGCTTCAAATCTACCATCTGTTCTTTCTCTCTTCATTTTCTCCTTAAACTCCAAGTTAATAATACATTCTTCTTTTTTCAAAATCCAGCTCATGGGAGATGAACGAGTTATACCCTCTTATCATGTAAATTCTGTTAGAAGTCAGGAGGCAAACACATAGTACATCGGAAGACTTCGAAACCATACACAGAAAACAGGTAAAACTATGGACAAATAGTAGTGCATAATTTAAATCCTGCTCAATTCATTTGAGGACTACTAGCAGAATCTCTTCTGGAATACAGGTCACATCACTATGGTATTACTTTTCCTCATATTTTACATATCTATTTATCATTGTCATACTAGCACCCTTTTCCTTCTAGCTGCTTGGACCATAAGAGTTTCATTAGAGGTATTTGGAGGAAACTTCCAAACCAAACCGTGCTTAGCATTCTGCTACTGACAGCACGGGAGAAAAGCACAGAACTCCACACCAAACCAACCTGTGGTTTTTATCCATTTCCACTTTCCCAGTCTGTCTACTGCTTTGGTTTGGTAGAACACAACCAGCAGACCTTGCAAACATCAGTCTGGGAAAAATAATCTGAAAGAATTACCTTTAAATATATCTTTCTCCTTTAGTCATTCATTTCCCATGCATTTTATTAACTGTATTTAGCAATATATAATTGTGCATGTATTCGGACCATCATCTTTTACACCAATCATATTACTCATTTGATTTAAGTGAAACCTATCTTTGTTACACTTTTATTACAGCTTAACCTAATTTATCCTTCTCAAAAAAATTGATTTTGAGAAAAATGTTAATATACAGTTTCTACTCGCTATCACATTTTCTCTTCTCATGTTAAATACAAGGTCACTATTAGGAAGTAGCTATTATGTATCAGCACATCCAGACATTATATACTTCAGTCAAGGGAAGATCCTCAGGGCCTGATTTTCCTTGCTTGTACTTGTTACAAAACTAAAATTCTCTTGATATGCGTAAGGGTAACTAAAAATAATTGCTAGCTTGAAGAGAGGGAGATGTACCTTGCAGTGCTGATAAAACCAATTTCAAACAGCTCATCTTACTACAGACTTCTGTAAGCAGTGAATCCATACTGAGGAGCTCAGAAATGACCTGAGTACCTATCCTGAAGACACTTACACCTCTATTTTATATATATATATATATATATATATATATATGCTCATTTTTGATTACAAATAAATTCAGTGAAGCTGAAGTGACTTCATCAATAAACTTTAAGCTAAAATAGGTTTCCAGATATGAGTGGTTGTTTTCTTAATCCACTCATGATATCTGTCATTATGTTATCTACTCTTCTAAAAGGAAGACTGGAAAGTGTAAACTTTAATTACTTTAAATGTACTATTTCTTTACAAGCTCTTCTTGTCTGCGACAGAGAGATGGTTTTAGCACTATAGATTATAGGTTATGGAATAAGATTGATATTACGTATTAAAAAAAAAGATGTTCAAAGACTAACTATTACATATTGACCTACATATTTAGTGGAAGTAAGGGAGAGAGTTACATTATATACTCCTCCACACCCATTTTGATATGCTAAAAGTACTAAAAATCTGGTGATGAAAACACTCAGATTGCATTCCTCACATACCTCACTGGAACCAAAACATACTTTAAAACAGTAAGTAAGGGTATCTCTGACTGATTGCATCCTTCAGCCATCTTCTCTGGGATATCACTCCTACAAAAGCTTTGAAATCAGCCTGAGGGTGTTTTTTCAGCTCTTTCATTGAGATGTAAATTTTCAGGAACTGTGTATTTCCAGGAACTACCCTTCAACAATACGCTTTTCTGTTATTTTTTCAGAGAAACCTTGTCCAAAGTTGGAGCAGCTTTATCAAAGCATGTCAAATTTAACAACAAAATCTAACTAAAAAGCCGTACCTCCTTTCTGTTTCCTTGGTACTCTCCTGAAAGCTACTGATCAAGGCACTTTTAAAAAAAAAATTAAATTTTTTTTTTCAAGATGCTAAATTATCTCAGATTAAACAAAAATATCAGGTTTTAAATTGAATATTTTGCATGAATAATACTTTTGAGAGCAAGCTAAATATTCATTATCAAACTTTGGTACTGCTGTCAGCTGAAATAAGAAAAGGTATTTGTTAGATGTAGATCATGATGGATCCAAGAGGAATAAGGCTGCTGGTGCTCCATGTGCCCTGATCTACCAGCATTGATACTGAAGACGTGCTCCCAGGAGACACACACACAAAAGCTCACATACACCCTACATATACACATGTCAGTGTGGTTGTCCATGCAGACCACAGAGAGAAACTTGGAGTACCCACAGAGATACAGACAGCACCAGTGGCCTCATCCTGCTTTCCTCGGGGGCTAGGCAGGATGGAGGCTCACTTGTTACAGTATTGTACGTACATACATACATACACCTATA
Source organism: Oriolus oriolus (assembly GCA_013400235.1). Lineage (NCBI taxonomy): Eukaryota > Metazoa > Chordata > Aves > Passeriformes > Corvidae > Oriolus > Oriolus oriolus. The sequence continues at coordinate 744,356 of VXBT01000484.1, forward strand.
TCTATCTATATCTATATCTGTACCTACAGGCATCCACTCCCTTAGTCTGAAAGATGACTGGACTGCTGCTCCTGATGACTTGTGGGGACGGGTTTCCCACCTGGTTGCTGGAGAGGATGTCTCCCCTGGGACCGACCCGGGAGATGGCCTGGACGAGGTGGATCATTCCTTGGGACGCCCTCATTTGGGTTCCCTGCGTACTCCTGTGCTCTTCTGGGCTTCTGCAGATGGGCTGATGGCCCATGTGTGGTCGGGAGTAGCTTGGCTGGAGATTACTTGGGCTTTCTCTGCTACCATTGTCTCTCTGCTCCTCTGTGAATGTGCAGATAAGCTTTATCACATAATCCCACAGTACTGAAAGGGGAAATGAAAAGCTCGGTGTAAATCTCATTTTTTGATGTTTTTCTCCCTCTTGTGCTAGCAACCATAAACATCTCTCACATGTTGTGCTGGTTTTGGCTGGGGTAGAGTTAATTTTCTTCACAGTGGCTGGTATGGGGCTGTGTTTTGGATTTGTGCTGAACACAGGGTTGATAATAAAGAGATGTTTTAGTTATTGCTGAGCAGGGCTTACACAGAGCCAAGGCCTTTTCTGCTTTTCATACTGCCTTGCTGGCAAAGAAGTTGGGGGTACATGGGAGGCTGGGAGGAGACACAGGACAGGTAACCCAAGCTGACCAAAGGGATGTTCCAGATGATACAACATCATCCTCAGTATATAAGGTGGGGAGAAGAAGAAGGAAGGCAGGGGAACATTTGGAGTGATGGTGTTTGTCTTCCCAAATAACCCTTATGTGTAATGGGGCCCTGCTCCCCTGGAGATGGCTGAACAGCTGCCTGCCCATGGGAAGAAGTGAATTAATTCCTTGTTTTGCTTTGCTTGGATGTGTGGCTTTTGGGTTCCCTATTAAACTGTTTTTATCTTAACTTAGGAGTTTTCTATTTTTACCCTTTGTTTCTCCCCCAGATCCTGCTGGTGGGGGAGTGAGCAAGCAGCTGCCTGGGGCTTGGCTCTTGGCTGGTGTAAAAACATGACACATGTCCACAACATTCCATAGCTAGTGCTATATGATTTATTTCAGTCCTTTCTTTAACTGTAACATGTCTTTTTTGACTTTTACCCCAAAAGTTACCCAGTGGTTTTCATTTTTTTCTGTATCTAAAATTTTAGACTTCCTGCTGTCAGGTACTTCAATTTCCTTCTAACCATGTTCCACCATGACTTGCTGGGGAGGAGAGGGAAGCCTCCCTTCAGCAATGAAGACTTCTCTAAAGCTGGTCATTGCTGCTTCAGTAAACAATGAGAGCAGGGCATAAAATAAGGGGAGTAGCTGCTGACCCCCTGTGTGCTGCCAGCTGGAGCAGTCAAAACAGCTTAGTTGATGCAGGAAATAGAAGAGTTGATGCAGGAAATAGAAGAGATCAACAACAGTGAATCTGAAGCAGGATCTTTGAGGAGGAGTCATGCATTAACTAGCATTCCTTTACAGCTTTAAGAATGATTATGCCTGAGATGTGATTAAGATCCAGTATTGCTTGTAGATTTGGAGTTATTACAGAGCAATAAGTTCTTCAAGTTCATTAGATACTGACAAAGCCCACTGAATTTCACAAATAATCTTTGATAGTTGGAATTCCTAATAATGGAAGATAGAAAATAAATCCCATACATTTTATCAAGGCATTAGCTGATCAGTTCTCATATTGACCTGGAAGAGGAAACTCAGCATGCAAAGTTAGGTTATCTGAGATAGTTTCACACAAGATGCATAAGTTACTACATCATGACTAAGGTAGAGACTAATTTCTGAAAATTTATGCCTAATCCATTTCCTCTCTTAAAGTAAAACACTATTTCATGTAATGAATTCCAAATATTTTTGCTAATAAGTTTTTTCCTAGAGAACTTCAAATTTTGTCATTCACTGATATGCAGGGCAGAAACATGGAAACACATTCAGAGTATGTACACCCAATCAGAGAAATCGGAGAGTGGTGAAGTGTATATATTTATGGCAAATATCAATAAATGACTGGCTTTCTGAGATTTCTCATTCCTTATATTTCTTTCAATTGAAAGCATATTTAAATTTTGAGAAATAAACACAGTATTACTGCTTGCATCTGCAGTAAATGCCACTCAGAATACTTCCAGCTCCCACCTTTATGTCCAGTACAGTTGGATGATATTTTATTTCATGTTTAAAGCTTCTTTAAGAGCAAAATCATGTTCTCTAGGTCTACAGTTCTTTAGCAGAGAAGAATTTCTTTATCTTCCTATTAAGGAAATCCTTTCTAGCACTGGTAATTATTTCACACTGTTCTAAATGGTAAATGCAAAGATGTAGAGATATTCCATAGGAATTATTTATTTAGACAAAACTTGGCTATATCTACATCAGCTGATGAATCTGTACATTATAGCTCAACTTGAGCAGTCCTGTAGAAGAAAAGAGCTAGTGCAGACGTCCACTTCATGTGCATGTCAAAGGAGTTTATTTTAGGGCAACTCTAATGTGGTGTCAAGTTAAACTTCTCTTAATGGTTAGAAGTGCATTATGTGTGCATGTCCTAATTGAGTCACCTTAAAGGAATACAGCATGTCCAGTGCCAAAAGCACAGCGAGCAGGGACAGTTGGCAAACTGGATTCAAAAGTAAGCTCCTGATCTGAGTTAAAATGCTAATATGAACACATCCTGTAGCATGTAAACCCCAACTTTAAGAAAAAATCCCACTGTCAGGATTAGAATATATAACCTGGATAATGATCTGCTGAGAGAGAACAAGTACACAATGGTCTCTACTCTCAGCATTTAGCTGGTCATAAAAATTCACCAAAGTCAGTATTTCACGGAATCTTGTTTTTCTTCTCTATATTTACATCTGTCTTCCACAATACTCACACAGGTCTTTCTGGTAAAAGCATAAGATTGAAGGTGGAGACCTCTCCATCTTATCCCAAACCCAAAATTACTAGGAAAGATTTAATGATTCGGCGAAAACAATCTTACCATGGATTTCAAATGGAGTTTTTTGTAATGACACTTAGATAAGTGTCTACAGAAAACAGAATAAAAGAAAAACAGGTCTAAATATAGCTTTAGAAGAAATGTGATTGCTCTGCAGTGACTGTAGAGATATTTTTATACAGATGATTTAAAATATGCTGTTAAAAGGTTAAATTACGTATAACTCATATAATATGCCAAAGGCTCCAGATTCTTAACTAGGACAGCTCTGTCTTTTGTGAGTATTGGCAAATCTTGGGGCAATAGATGTTCCTTTACAAGTCACCTTATTTAAATCATGAAGTAGCTAAAAATGTACCTCCCAAGGGCCTATTTTTCAAAACTAATTTTGGAAAATGTTCTGTTTTGAGGCACAGTTGCCTCTAGCCAAATGCTTGTTGACTGGAATACTTCAGTTATAACTGCACAGTTAAGATACGGGTTTTCAGCTGGCTGGATTATGTCTTGTAATTGCTCTACTTGCATTATTTGAATTCATGTATGCATAATCTGAAACCTAATGTGAAATCTAGTTCCTTTGTGATGTCCCTGCTTTCTAACATAGTCTCCAAAAACCCGGGAGCAATTTTGTTCATCACATGCTGTCCTGCTGTCAAGTGCAAAATCAACTGAGGCAACACTAAAGGTTGGGCTTGGTGTTTGTAAAAAGCAATGTCTGCCCTCTTATCACCACTGTCATACTGCCTTGTGACCTTCTGTATCTCCTTGTCAGAATCAGAACTTTCCCTTTATTTCATACATGCTTTAGGACAAGTGATACTTCATTTAAGAAAGAACACGTTATCTAAAACAATGGCTTCTAGATGCAAAAAACTATCAGGATAAGAGTTATTCTTGGAATTAGAAGCATTTAAAGGTTGTCTTAATTTCAAAATATGGGATTAAATTTTTTTCTTTAAGGACTTATGCTCTATTTGAGTTCAGTCTACACATCTGTTCTCCTTGCTTCTCTTGACGTAGGCTCCCACAAACACAACCTTCCACATGGTGGACACTTCTCGAGTGTTTGAAGTAACGCTGTTTGACACTTTAGTCTGGTCTTCGGAAATAACACTCATGAAATAACCTCAAACCTTACTTCTGCATAATTTCTCTTGAAGTAGAATTAGGCACATTTGTAAATTTTTAAGGCTGTTTCCCAGATAATACGACCAACAGACCAATAACACGCAAACATGTATTTACATGTAAATAAAAAATATAATTGTATTAATGGCAACTGCAGAAATGGGAGCTTTCTTTTCAGGAATACTTGTAATTTAGAAGTCTGGCTGATAGAAGTGTGCATACATTTCTGTACAGATAGCTCAACCTAGAGCAAGTGCAGTATTTACAAATGGTTAAAGGTTTTTTTTGTTTAATATCTCCTCTACATTATTTGATTGGACAGTGATGTTTTCCCATCTTGCTTTCTAAGAAAGCCTTCTTTCTCATCCTCTTTCCCACACCATGGTCTTTTTCCCAGCTTCTGTAGTCCTCAGGCTCTAGCCCTCATAAACTTGCGGGCACTTTGGGGTGCTTACCTGGTATTTCACATCTTCCATCCCATTTCTGGACTGTTCAGCCTGGATATGAGTCTTAAAGAAAACACTTCATGTTTAAGTCTGTACCTGATTGACATCGGATCTTCATTCAGATTTGAAACACTGCACGCATTCTTTTTCTTTTGTTTCATTTTTCATAGGCTGAGGGCAGCTACTCTTTCACATACCCTACACTGCACAGTTTGACATCTCTGTCAGGTGGTTTTGCCTAAGTAGGTAATATGAGCATGGTGGAGCTCTGGGCCTATCACTTCAGAGCTAATTAGGACCCTGTCCGCAGTTTAGCTTAAATAAAGTATCAAGGAAGAGAACATAAAACATAAACATATGCTTTTAACATAAACAAACAGATGAAGATGTCTGATGTCAAGGAAGGACATTGGTAGGACAGACAATAAGGCCTAAGATGTGTCAAAGAAGAAATCTCATTAGATGCTGGGTCTCAGTAGCCATAATGGTTTTGAAGAACCAATAGTAAAGATTGCCTGGGGAAATGTTCCTGTCTCCATCTCTGGAAGTCTTTACAAAAATATTAGAAAAACACATCAGCAGTGACACATCTATGACCAATTGCTCTAGGCAAGAGGATGGACTCGAAATTTACTTTAAGATCCCATCTAACTGTGACAGGAAATAGATTTTTAACTCCTTCCTGCCCTGATCAAGGAAATTGTAATAGGGCACAAATGGGAACATTCCATTTAGAAGGGTTTTCAATCTAATGCACATCACAGTGCATTAGATTTTAGGCTGATAAATGTGTAAGACTGAAGCATGTGGGAAAGAGGCAGGAAAAGACAGGCACCAATGGACTTTCCATGACATCTGCTCTGGCAAGTTTTGTCTACATTTATAACTAGGAATATTTGCACTTTTGCGGAACCTCCTATTTCCTCCATGTTTATGACAATATGTCTCTGAGCCTCAAACCATCTCATCCTCACAGCAAAGAATACCAACAGTGTCTTGAGCTCCATTAGGAAGCACATTTCTAGCAGTTTCAGGAAGGTGATTCACCTTCTCTGCTCAGTACTGGTGAGGCCACATGCAGGATGCAGGGCTCCTCAGAACAGGAGACATGGGACCTACTGGAGCAACTCCAGCAAAGGGCCTCAAAGATGATTACAGGACTGAAGCATCTGCTGCATGAGGAAAGACTGAGAGAGCTGGGACTGTTCAGCCTGGACAAAAGCAGACTCAAGGGGACCTTATCAATCTGTACAAATGAAAGTTGGGAATGAGGAAGAGGGAGGTAGACTTTTCTCAGTGGTGCCCAGTAACAGGACAGGAGGCACAGATTTTTTTTAAAGAAATCAAAATGTAAACACAAGAAATTCCATCTGAACATAACCACCCCCACTCTTTTTACTCTGAGGGCAGTCAAACACAGGGACAGGTTTCCCAGAGAGGCTATGGAATCTCCACCCATGGAGATATTTAAAAACCCAACTAGGTTTCCCCAAAACCTGGGGTAACCCAACAGTCCTGGGCAACCTGCTCTGGCTTACCTGCTTTAAGCACTAGGTGATTTCCAGATATCCCCTCCATTCCAAACTGTCCCGTAATTCAGCCAGTAGTTATTCTTGGTAACTATCTCCTGGACAGAGCTGGCAGTGCACACTTGCTGGCAAATATCTGAGAAGAGGACTGAGTCAGTGGCTTTATGTCCAGAGCAATGCTGTCAAGCACTCAGCCCTGCAGGGCCACAGCACTTTCGGCCTCCTCTGTTCAGTGCTGCTTGGCAGAGCCCTGAAGCAGCAGTTGAGGCCACTCCAGGATACACAAGGAAGAACATCTGCTTAGATGAAGCTGCAGCCATCCTTGCACCCACAAACACTCTTCTTCACAGTTCACTCCATGGCTCACCCACAGTTGCTCCATATATTTGCAGGAACATGTTTAGAGACAGCATTGCAACTACTGTAAAATTCTTTTACACTATGCATTGATACTCTATAAATAGCACCATAAAGCAGCAAGATAGATGTTAAAGCAAAGAGGGAAGAGTGGTAAGGATTAGGTCTAAAAATAACTAAAATCTGTAATTTCAGTACTTTCCATGAAAGGCTACCTGTACAGCAACAAAAAGAATTAATCTCCAGACATACGCAGATTAACATCCGAGAAATGCTTTGTGAGATCTCTGCTCAAAATTCTAAACGTTAATTTCAAACACAGTGTTCTGCAGGTACTGTTATAAAAGGAAGTGGTTTAACAAAGAATAACAAGGCTGAATTGATGAGCTGTTTTATTCTCACATGAACACACAGAGAATTTTCAAGAGTAGCCATGCTGCAGGTGGCTTGTTCCGACTTAAAGCTAATTCTAGATAATAAGACCTCAAAGAGCGTGACTTTTTCCTCAAATAAAACTCCCTCAGGGTGTCACTGGTGATTGGAGGAGGTAAAAACTATGGCTATAAAAATGAACACAATGTAAGCATCCTTGATTTCAACAGAATAGTATTTGGACCACTGTGTTTTCCCTTGCAGCTGACTGTCAAATCAACTTTACTCCAATGTTCAATGCACTGGCTTCATGCAATCCAGAACTCCAGGCATTGTGACAGAAAAAGAATGTATTTTCACCCACAAGTCTTTGGCAGATTTAAGAGGAAAAAGATCTCTTAATGACCTGAGAATAGGCATTATTTCTATACTTATCTGCACAGAAGTACAAATTCACATTATATCCACCAAGCTGGAAGCATCTTCGTAAACCTGAATTAAAGCCACATAATTTTGTTAAATGGGAACAGAAATTGCATAAAGTCAGACATGCTTCCCTCAAGTTTAAGACTCACCAAACTGTTCATGTCTGGTCACAAATAACTGTATGTTGTGTTATGTAGAGACAGAAGCCTTTGAATTGACTGGAATTTTGTGGTGGACCTGCCCAAGATTTTCCCATTATAAGTCCTCCAAAGAAAAAGCTTTTAAGCTTAAATCCCAAGTCTTATTAGAATATGAAGTGAAGGGAAAATTTAAATTTGGGAGGGGCGAGGAAGCCAGTAAGACTAAAGAAAATAGAAATATATAAAATCTATAACCATCTCTCTTGTACACTGAAGAAAGAGACCTTTCTCTCAGGTTGGTTTTCTGCTCACTCAGCAGCTGGTTTGGAGAAATATCTGCTGTGCTCTCCACTTCTCAGGAAGTTTTCTCAGTGCTGAGGTCATCACTCCGTGCTGCCACATTTTGGGGATTGCAGGTTTTCCTCTCCTGGACATACTAAGCATGAGAGTTCACCTGACCTGTTCCTTCTCTTGCTCAGAAGAATATGGCCAGCACACACACAGTCACTGCACACACAGCTCCCCAAAAAAGCTGACAGAGATCCAGCCTCTTCCCTAATCCATGGCTTTGCCACCACACCATGAACTGTGAACTCCCAGTGTTACACCCACAATCCCACTGATCCCATGCAACGGTCTGGAGGAAGATAAACACAAGAAATGTGGCTATTCCTTCCCCTTTTAACTTTGAAATTTGCTCTTTGAGGTAGCTGGATAAACTACCAAATAAAAGAAGTATTTGATTGCAAATGGATGGCCATATCTAATATTTCAATTTGGTATGTTACAGTGGGAAAAAAGGCTCCTCAAAAGATCACAGCTGTATTGCCAATCATTTAGGATGTGAATATGAGTGTATTGATATTTGTGCAACTGAACTACTTCTGTTTGAAAACTTAATTTAGACTTCAGAACAACAACAACTTTAACAATAGAACTTCTCCAAGGTGAAAAGTGTCATCTCCTGCAGTTTCCTAGCTTTTTCTTTCAGGGAAAACAGCTCAGGCCTCAACTTCTGTAGCATGGGAAATCTTTTACTTTATAAGCAGCGGTAGCAAATCATCTAAGAACAAAGCAGGCAGGAAAAAAAGAAGCAAAATTATTCATGAATATATTTATTAGTTACTATCTTAAAAAAAAATCCCACTGTCTATCATTGGTTCAACAAGAAAAGCACTGGAAAATACTGACTACTTAAGCTTATAAGCTTCTAACAAATACTTGAATGTAAATTAATGTTGCTATAGAAGCAGCATAATCAGAATTACAGAATCACAGAATGGATCAGGTTGGAAGGGACCACAATGGGTCATCTGGTCCAGCCTCCCTGTTCAAGCAGGGTCATCCCAGAGCACACGGCACAGGATTGTTTCTAGGTGGTTCTTGAATATCTCCAGTAAGGGAGCCTCCAGAACCTCTCTAGGCAACCTGTTCCAGTGTGTGGTCACCTGTACAGGAAAGAAGTTCTTCCTCATGTTTAGGGGAAACTTCCTGTGCATCAGTTTCTGCTCACTGCCTCTTACCCTGTTGCTCGGCATCGCCAAGAAGAACGTGGATGTATCCCCTTGACACCCTTCCTTCAGATGTATGGACATTGATGAGGTGCCCTCTTGGTTGCCTATTCTCAAGGCTGAACAGGCCCAGCTACCTCAGCCTTTCCTCAAAAGAGAGATGCTCCAGTCCCTTAATCATCTTTGTTCTCCAATGGAATCGCTCCAGGAGCTCCATGTTTCTCTTGTACTGAGGAGCCCAGAACAGGACACAGCACTTCAGATACACCTCACCAAGGCTGAGCACAGGGGCAGGATCACCTCCCTCGACCTGCTGGCAATGGTCTTCCTAATGCACCTCACAACACAAATGGCCTTCTTGGCCCCCAGGACACACTGCTGGCTCATGGACAGCTTGTTGTCCACCAGGACCCCAAGGTCCTTCTCTGTAGTGCTGCTTACAGCACTCAGCCCCAGCCTGTGCTAGTGCCTGGAATTAATTTTCCCCAGATGCAGGACCCTGCACTTGCCTTTGTTGAATTTCAGGAGGTTCCTCTCTGCCCATCTCTCCACCCTGCTGTGGTCCCTCTGAAGGATTGGACAGCTCTCCGGGGTATCGGCCACTCCTCCCAGCTTTGTGTCATCAGGGAACTTCCTGAGGAAGCATCTGCCCCTTCAGCGAAGTCATTGATGAAGAAGTTAAACACTACTGGGGCCAGTATTGACCCTTAGGTGACACCTCTAGTGACAAGCCTCCAGCTAGATGCTGTGCCACTGATCATGACCCTCTGGGATCTATCACTCAGCCAGTTTTCAACCCCTTCCACTGTCCATTCCTCCAGCCCACACTTCTGCAGTTCACCCAAGAGGATTTCTTGAGAGACAGTATTGAAAGCCTTACTGAAGTCAAGGAAGACAATATCCATTGCTCTCCCCAGTCAGACCAATCTTAGAAATCTCAGTACATCCTTACAAAGACATGGAACACTGAGCATCTCTGTTCAGTTTCCCAGCTCTTCACATAAAGTTTCTATCAGGCATCTAAATCCAAATACTTGCTTTAGGAACTGAAGTATCAGGAATGCTAAATTTCTTTCTTAATAAATCAAGAATTTACTGGTTCTTTGCAAAAGGCAGGTATTTAACTTGGAAACTACAGGTGAAGTTTGAAATAATATGGCTTATTAGGCTCAAAATTAGAGTTTAAACTCAGTATTTGCTACTTTGAGAGCCATTAGAATTTAAAGAATTTCATTTCATGAAAGGAAATGGAATCTTGAAATCAGAGAAGAAAGTGTAACAAGCACTCTGGAAAGGAGATATGATAAAATAAAGTTCAATTGAAAAAAAGAAGAAAAAATTCTGAAATTAAGTGAAAACAATAAAATGGAATGAGATGACATGAAGTGCAGGGAAATGGACCAAACCTTGCCGAATTTCCTCACTGAAATCGCAAGATTTCATTTCCTTTTGTGAAATGAAGAAACGTTTTTAGCATTTCATTTCATCAGTTTCTTCTCCTCCCTCTTCATTTGACTTCGTTCCTCCCTTATTTTGAGATTTCAATGCGTATAATTTTGGCAAGTTTTGGTATTTTTCACTGCACCTCATGTCGTCCCAATCCATTTGGTTGTAGTCACTCCATTTCTAAATTTTCAGGTTTTTTCCACTTGCATTTGATTTTATCATATCTCCTTTCCAGAGTGTGTGTGCGATTTCAATGAGGATCAATTCGGCAAGGTTTGGTCCATTTCCCTGCACTTCATGTCATCCCATTCTATTTTACTGTTTTCTCATCATTTCAGAAAACCACAATGAACCTTCATTTCAGAAACCACAGAGCCTAGAGCTCCACAGACACTGCAACTACAAAAGGCATCCCAAGGGGAGCATGGCACAGCCCCAACATTGCTCCTCGCACACCTTGCTCCTCGGCACCACCCATATGTTGGGCACATCAGCCTAGGAAAATGCTGATTTTACTGCTCCCCTTAGGGTTAGTGTTACACTTAGGGTTAGGCTTGTATAAACCACAAAGCCCAGAGCTCCAGGGACACTGCAACTACAAAAGGCATGCCAACAGGAGCACAGCACTACCTGGGCATGGCTCCCTCCACACCTTGCTCCTTCGAATCACCTTTAGGTTGGGAACCTCTGCCTAAGGAAGCGGCTGATTTTACTGCTCCCCTCACAGTTGGGGTTATGCTTAGGATTTGGCTTGAAAAAAACCACAAAGCCTCGAGCTCCAAGGACACTGCAACTACAAGTGGCATGCCAAGGGGAGTACGGCACAGCCCCAACATTGCTCCCTCCCTACTTGCTCCTTGGCACCACCCATGTGTGGAGGGAGTAACTTTATTTTTATTTATGCCATTATTAACATACCTTGAGGCATACATAGTGAAAACGTAACTCTAGGAGCTGTACATGTGATGGAGGGGAGCCCAGGCCCTGGGAAGGCTTTGTCTGACAGCCAGTCAGGGGAGAAAAAGCTCCCACGACTGGGCTGCAAGCCACTGCCCCTTGCAGGTGCGGTAGATCACGCGGGAAGAAGTGCCCCGTAAATTGGGCTATAGGAGGAGATTTAGCACATAAAAGCAATTACCTGCACCACACTCCCGAGCATGCTGTGTTCTGGATTTCTTGCAGGGAGCGAAGCCTCACCACGAGGGTCAGTTCTGCCCCCATCCTTGCCTTTTTCTCCCTGCCGTGCTGCTTCTTTCCCGGCTGTCTGTCCTGTCCGCACCTCTCCTGCCCTCCTTTGCCGATTCCCCGAGGCAGCCCTTCGCTGTGACAACCTGGGACTCCGCTGTTTCCCCGACGGGGCAGGCGCGGCCTGCACTCAGCCCGCCGCCGCCGCCGTGCTTCTGGCGCTGCCCGGGCACGGCCCGCAGCCGCCGCTCCGTGTGGGCGAGCGCCGGAGACAGGCTGCTCGCCGCCGCTTGGAAAGCGCGCCCGGCTGGCCGCGGGAGCCGCGCAGGCTGATGGCTGCTCGCACGGTGTATCTGCCGCACAGACAGACATACTTGGGGCGCCCTGAGGTGGAGCGGTAATGCTCTTCTTGTCTTCTAATTCTCTCTCCGTCTCTCGTTTTCCTTCTCTGTGCCCTGTTCTATGCCCCTTCAGTAGGAACACTAATCTTTCCTTATCAAGACACTTCATTCCACCTCATTTCATCCCATTCCTCTTCATTCTTCTCACTTTATACTTATATTTTTTCTTTAATAGTATTTAATATCATGTTTTAAGGCATTTCATAACAATGTCTTTCCTCCTGTCTCCTCATTTCACTTCGTTCCCTGATTTCAGGATTTCAATGAGTGTCATTTCAGCAAGGTTTGATCCCATTTCAGTGCAAGAAAGAACACCACAGTGCCAAGAGATTGCTCCCTCCACACCTTTCTTCTTGGCACAACCCACGTGCTGGGCATGTCAGGAAAAGGCTGGTTTTACTGCTTCGCTTAGCTTTAGACTTGAAAAAGCCACAAAGCCCAGAGCTCCAGGCACACTGTGGCCACAAGCAGCATGCCACGGGAAGCATGGCACTGCCTCAACATTGCTCCTTCCTCACCTTGCTCCTTGACACCACCCACGTTCTTGGCACCTCAGCAGAAGACTGCTTTTACTGCTCTGCTTAGGGTTAGGTTTACGCTTAAGTTTCGGCTTTAGGAAACCACAAAGCCTAGACCTCCAGGGACGTTGAAACTACAAAAGCTGTGCAAAAGGGGAGCAGTTCGTGTCATCTCATTACATTTGATTGCAATCACTTCATTTCTGAATTTTCCTTTGTTTTTTTTCCATTGTATTTAATTTCATTAGGAGTCCACCTCAGTCAGTTTGCTTCAGTTTGTCCTCTGATTTCAAGATTTCATTTCTTTTCATGAAAGGAAATGAAATCTTGCGATTTCAATGAGGATCAATTCAGCAAGGTTTGGTCAATTTCCCTGCCCTTCAAGTCATTCCATGCCATTTTATTGTTCCCACTTCCTTTTTTTCAATGGCATTTCATCAGTGAAATGAAAGTTATCCGTTTGGTTTTTTTTAAGTGGCATTTCATTTCATCAGTGTCTTCTCCTGTCTCTTTGTTTCACTTCATACTCTGATTTTGAGATTTCAGTTTGTATAATTTTAACACGTTTTGGTCCTTTTCACTGCACCTCATTTCGTCCCAATCCATTTTGTCCCAATCCATTTTGTTGTGTTCATTCCGTTTCCAAATTTCCTTTTGTTTTTTTTTTCCGGTTGCATTTGATTTTATTATATCTCTTTTTAGAGTGTTTGTTACACTTGTTCTCTGATTTCAAGGTTTTACTTACTTTCATGGAATGAAATTGTTCATTTCAAGAGCTAGAGAACATAAAATTTTTCTAGATTTTCTGATATTCTCTAGGTTTGAATTTACTTGTCTTGTATAATTACTCAACTTAAAAACCAGTAAGTATATGTAGGAAAATATTAGCATACATTAATTAAAGAAACATCAGAACTGTAACTGTACTTTTTTTCGGTTCCCTATACCTACATCATACTGATTCTGTTTACAATCGTAATTACTAGTAGGCTTTGCCTGCAAAGCCTGGAAGCATTATCTGCTGAAACAAGCCTTTGAAATTTATGTTCAAATATTTTCTGTTCTACAGAGCAGTTTTATTTCAAAGAAATCTCCCTCCACACCTTTCTTTGTTACATACGCCTCGGTTGCTTAGATGGAGCATATATTAAATCTGTCATTTCTCAAAGGAGGTGGTAAAACTGTGATTCACACATATAAGAGGCAAGCAGACATGGAAAATTTTTTTAATGCAGCTTCTAGAAGTTTCTTTGTCTGATGGCTCCCTAGATGGTTTTCATTATCTCCATGAAACATTATCCCCCTTTTCCAAGATGAAACAGAAAGTGATAAAAATTCTGTCACTTCAGAAAAATAAATCCACTGCCGGGCCAACTACTTCCCTAGTGACCAAATGCCACTTGTCTTAAATGGGAGCTTTGTATCAGCATTTTATTGCACCTGAAACTTTATACTATGCCTCTCAGGATAATAGTTGAGCCCCTAGCTAAGGCGTTGTTGTGACCTATGTGTTTTCAATCCTTCCATGCCATCAGCTTTGTTCACACTGACAAAGGAAATATTTTTCAAGCACAGGGTGCCCTTGACAAGCACTTACGCCCCTTTTAAGACAATTTTTGCATTCTACACATGTAAAAGAACTAAGAACACGGCCAGTTACATTAATTTAAAGTGTCTGCCATAATAGTCCCAAGTTGCAGTTTCATAATCATTACTTTCAGAAGGATTTAGGTGAGAATTTAAACATACTTCCAGAAATTAGGATGTTCCACACTGCTGGAATTCACTGTGAGGGTGAAACAAAATTAATGCCCTCCAACCTCCTCTCAGTATGAAACTTGTACAACTGTGCAGGAATATGAATCAAACATTAGTGAAATGGAAATAGGGGCTGCGTTTAACTGTGGTTTGTCTTGGTGCTGCAAGGTGGGATCAGATCATATCACTAGACCAGGTTAAGTTGGGTTCTGGCTAACGTTGCTTTTCTGAGGACAAAATCATACTTGGCAGGGCTCAACGGAATGGAAGGCACATCTAAACGTGCTGCCTGCACCTGAATAGAAAGAGAAGAGTTATTAGGTAAACATTATGGGACTGTTTGTCAGTAGCCAGTAACTCTTGAGAAGAGAGAAGCAGTATGTTCTTAAAATAGAAATAATAACTTTTACAATTGCTTCATTATAATTGTAAAATACTTTATGCTGGAAGTGATCTTCAGAGCTCATGTGGTCCAACACCACCACTCAGAGCAGATCTGGTTGCTGAGACTTTGAATACATCTAAGTAAAGAGCAGACGAAAAATGAATATATGAACTCTGCTTTTCTGCAGGCTCTTTATTCTCTGACCTCCATTTTTTCTGTCTAGACTCCCACTCTCCTCCTTCCCCTTGAGTCCTTTTATGCCTTTTTGCTGCAATCATAAATCAAATATGACACATGTGAGAGGAACACTGTTCCTTGTGTTCCTCTCACAGTCCCTCTCCCACATTACTTCCATCACCGAATTTTTCTGTTTTGGTTTTTATTTTCCTAATATGCAAACATTGAGGAGTTTCTCCGCTTCGTATGACAGAACAGACATGATTTACCTACAGGAATCTGGTTTGTAGATAATGCTGTCTTGCAAGGTTTCCCCATTTTTCTTGTCCAGGTTGTTATTCCGTGTGTCTTGTTGAAAACTCTGGAAACATAAGGATATTGCAAATCCAACTGAGCAATTATGTCTCAGGAAAACCTTCTGGAGTAGACTGACACAGGCAGAGAAACTGCAGCTGTTATGAGGACTGGGAGAACTCTTGAAAAAAAAGAAAAAAAGCAAAACTCATCTTTTCATTACATCATCGCTTATTTCCAAGAAGGTGCCACTTCCAGCCCTCTCTGTCAGGTGGACAATCCTGTTGTCTTTGATGAGTATCTGGGCCTGTTTATCTTTGCTTATTTGTCCCCTACCTCCAAATCCCCCATCTCCTTCTAAGTCCCATAAATGCTGTTGCACATTGTGAGAGACCTGTCCTTCCTTCCTGCCAAATCCATTGGCATCACTTAAGCCTGCTGCCACTTTTTTTCTCTATCCAGTTAGGGGAATTAAGGTAGTCTTTGTTTTGCAGGGAAAAAACAATGAATACTCCTCAAATTTTCAATGTATTTCTTGTTTATAATACTCAAAAATTTCTGATGTCTTTGTTTATTTTGCAGAAATGTCATCTTTTTTTCCCCCTCTCCAAATATGGAAAGGAACATCCCAGATCTTCTCTACAACCTTGGCAAGTTGGTTTCTGCTGTCAAGTGGAGTTAAGGTTGTAGCCTCCAGTACTGATCAGCTGGAAGAAGCATAAAGAAAAGGGAAGTCATAAAAACTGGGTCCAGGGAATCTCAGCTGTTCAGCAAGTCCATTCTAGGGCAACATCATTTCTGGCAGACTTCTGCATAAACTGCTGTTAGAGACCTTGAGTGAGAGGAGCTCTGCAATCTCCCAGGGAAGTAGTTCCTTGGTCTTCACTGTCCACATTTCAGAGGATCCCACCCAGCCCAGTGCCTTACCTGCATGTCTTGGTGTGGCCAAAGTCCATGGTTTCTTGCCTGGTCTATGGCTTATAGAAAGGAGGCTGATCTTCACCTCTTTGCAGCAATCTTGCTGTGGTTCTTCCCTCCTTCAGTCATCTCCTTTTTGTGCCAAAAATGCCCTGACTGAACAATGAGAGTTACTAAGTGATGCCAGGTAGAACCAAAAGATGAGTTTGCTCTTCTCGAGACTCTATTCATATGCGAAATAATGTCAACCCACCCCAAAACACTTCCTTCTCACTGTTTTTCTTTTCTTGAACACATAACTGCATAAATATTCATAACTATACATCTTATAATAGTTTTATTTGTAAGAGTAATTTTCAAAGATGTTTATCACATTAATCCTTGAAAGATGGTTTCAAGTTTGTTTCTTAAAGAAGATTAAACTTGCATATTCTGCTTTACCATCATAAAAAAGGGGTTGTTTACAGCTAAGTAGTACAATCAAGTGTGGAAGTCAATATACTAAGATTAAGTCAAGCTCAGTCCTTTTCCTCAGAAATATTGATCTGTTATACTATTTAGGTTTATTTGCTTAAGGTGAACTAAATGAATCAAAGTATAAAGGGAAACTGAGTCAAGACAGGATTTATGTTATTTGGGGAAAGGACTGTCCCATGTAACTCTAGCATTAAAGGAATTCCTTTCCACAGATCTTACAAGAACAAAAAAAAAATCTGCTACCAGAAGAATGCTGAATTAGTCCTTGGAAAGTTGGAGATTTCTTGGAATTGCTCATGAGGAACCTAAATCCTAGAAACTGTTAAAAAAATGGTTTATTAATCCCATGAAGTTGATACTTTTGATTTCACAGAATAAGGCTTCATTCTAAAAATACAAATCCACTTGGTTTCTGTAGTTACTGTTGTTGCTTTTTTTCATCTGAATAGAAATAACATTCTAAAATCTACTGTGGAGGTGCAAATTGGACTGCTTGAGGCACAAAGATCAGCATGTATCGTATCTGGATTATGTGGCAATGTTTGTAGAGAAAATTTGAGCTAAATACCTACTGATCCACTGCGTGACGCTTTCAGGCAGCTATGCTTTAGCTAGTTCAACAAGGTAGGTCTGTTTTTATACTTTTCTCTGGAGCCTGTATCCCATGAGATTCCAAGTGCTTTCAAGATACTGAAAAGTCAACAAAAATTCAAACTGTTTTGTAACCGGTGGGATGTGTTGAGAGCATCACAGAGAAAAGCCCAAGGAGAAACAACCATAAATAGAGCCATAATTTGTAAAGAAGGAGGGAAATGCAGTTTAATGAATATAGGCATCACAGAAGCTAATGAAGCATCCTAATTTTCTCCTTCTCTGACAAAATTTTGCAACATGTCCAATTAACATCAAGGAACCTGAACCTGTTGTACTAGAAAATGGCTAGTTATTAGTATAATGATATGAAAGTGTATTTAAAAATATTAATAAAAGAAGAAAAAAACCAAGAAATATCCTGTAGGTACAGCTGAGGCTTCATAGAATCATACAATCACAGAATGGTCTGGGTTGGAAGGGAGCTTAAAGATCCTCTAGTTCCAGTCCCCCTGATGTGGGCAGGGATGCCTTTCATTAGAACAGGTTGCTCAGAGCTCTGTCCAACCCAGCCTTGAGACTTACTGGGAGTTGGATTTTCATTGGTAAGAGATATTCTACACACTTTGTGGGGTTTGTGGTAAGTAAAACATAACCCAAAACCAGCAACCCAACACAGTCTTTCTTTTGGCTTCCAAGTTCAGATTAACAGTTTTCCAAACCTCATAGAATTGGATTAGTACTAAACTCAATCCTCATTAACATTTCTGTGAGCAATTAATCCCCAACTATATTTTTTCACTAAGATAATCAGTTTTGTTAGCTGTCATGTATTAGAGACAGAAACCATAATTTGTTTAGTGTTAGAGTTTGCAAAAAAAAAAAAAAAATAGAAAAGGAATTTTGTCAAGAGACTTAACTACTCTGAACCTACCTTTCTTCATGAGACCATGCCAGTAACAATCAGTTTAAACTCAAATAAGAAGTAGGTTTTTCATCCTAGATTAACCACTAACTTCCTATTGAGGCCATTTAAGTACACAAGGTTGAGATTAGAGGTCTTGATCGTGTCAGACAGAGGTGAGATTTACTTGGGGCAATCTAAAACCTTGACTGATATTTTAACACAATGCTGTTATCTAGGATCAGTGAATTCTCTTCCTACCACCTGCTCCCTGTCACCCTACTCCTGTCCACCACCTCTTTGGTGCTTGTGTGCTTGGCACCTAGGAGAACTGATGAAGGTACCATCTGTTTAATTAATGGGAGACATTGACTTCTTGCCAGTGCACAGTACAGTACCTTGGAGCAGGAACTACATATTCTGAGCTGCACAGGAAGAACCTATCTCACACAGAATAAAATAGACCACACTTTAGACAGAAGATGCAGTCATGAGACAGTGGAGGAGTCAAGGCATCACACTCATTAAAGTTATGCCTGCAAAGGACTGAAATTTCTTTGAACTGTCATCGGTTTTGACAGGTTCAGTGCAACCTCACCATTCCTGCTCTATCCATAACTCTACAAAGAAAGGACAATGAAACAGGAAAAACATGTTAAAAAAAGTTTTAACTAAAATCAAGAATTCTTCAGTTCACTCCAAGCTTTCAAGATTTTACTGGTTTCCCTACTCTGTTTGTGTCAACAAATGAACTCTCCTCTCCCTTAAATATCCGCAGTCCCTTTTTGCTGTTGTGTTTGAAGCCAGTAGGAGAATCTTCTGATGGTAGGAAAAAGAAGATCAAGGACACACTTGTTTTCTTTATCCTCTATTACTTCTCCGTTCGTCTCTGCTTCATGAAAAGTATGCATTTCAGAGAACCCCTCGGTGCTGCAAATGAGCACTTTTACACAAGCTATGCTGCAGACTGACAAGGCACAAACTTGTGTGTTTACTCTTATTTCTTCAGTGGACAGAACAGGAGAGCTCTCTGTCCTTCAGCAATCTTTGCACAGCAGCTCTGCATTCACCACAGCTCTCATCCTTTCGCTGCTAAGGTGAAAAGTGCCCTAAAAGGGGAAAGACAGCATTGTTTAGGCAATCTTGACAGACAACATTTGAAGGAGAAATCATGCCTCAGTAGTTATACACATTGTCCTGTAAACAGGAACACCTTAGTACCATGATACACGTAGAAATTATACTACTAATACATAACTTTTAATATGTATATTTACATATATGCAAATATACACAGGCTGAGGCACAGTTACATTATTAATAAATTTCCCTTACATTTAAAGTCACAATAATAATGTCCAATAGGCATGACAGGAAAACAGCTTGAAATGGGAGAAGAAACAAAATAATGGGAAGATAAGAGAATAGGGTGGTGGCAGAAACAGATGCTGAAGAAAAAGAATATGAGGGAGAAGGGTGAGGGGGTATACAAAAGCAATGATGCAAAGAAAGGATTAAATAGGATATCCAGACAGCCACAGTGCTATCAAGATGAAAACAAAATTATCCATATGTGAAAGAGCAGAAAAGTTGGATTCAAAGAAAGTAACAGTCCACAAGAAACTTGTAAACAGCACTGAAGACAGGCTGTGGTACTTATTAGGAACAGTAGTAAGCTGTCCTCTAATCTTCCATGGGTTTTATTTCTCAAAAAAAAAAGAGACATAAAACATCCCAGAAAATTTTTCTTCTGAGATGCACACCCTGAATAACACAGAACCAAAAATATTGAAAAAAATGAAGCTTTCCTGTTGCCATGGGCAAGTGATTACCTGAGGTGGGGCAAGAACCTCAGTTTCAGCAAATAGCCTGTCTTTCCTGAGACAGACAAGAAAGTAGCAATTTCAGCCAATTATTTCCCTGATATCTTAAAATTCCCTCAGTATCTTTTGCTAACAGTGACTTGTGAAATAAAGTAAGGTGTTAAAGAAGGCTACGGAGTCTACGAAAGTCTACCTTGCAAGCAGGTGCTTGTTCATGCTTTCGTCCTTGCTTAGAGATAATGCAAGAAGGAGTTGCTCTTTTCCTCAGTTTCAAAGTCTTGATTTTTGAAATGACCATAACCCACCCATGGTAGCAAGAGGTCTTCGCTGCTCACCGAAAGAGGACTTACAAGGATAATCAATTTGAAGCAAATAAAATGACAGTCTTGAGCAGTGTTTTTGAATAAAAGCAATAAAAAAGTCATATAAACCTTACATATGGCAGTGACAAGATTAACAAGCTCACACTGTGGAAGACAAGAAATACATTGGACTAAAGCTTTTTGCTGTGGCCAGGAATAATTCTTTCTGACAGAAGCAGTGAGAGACAGTCCAAGGTCCTGTGGTAAATGAAAAATGGATGGCAAACTATAAGTATAGATCTTAATGACTGTTTTTATTAGTGCTATTAAGACCTACTGTATAATCTCTCCCTAGAATAATTTTCCTGTGAGCTTTCTGGGAATTAGGCATGCACAAGCCCCTTTGGCTCAAATGGAAATTGTGCAGTGAAATCTTGTGCAACTCTGAAAAATATATGTATCCCTGCTATACAGAGCAGAACACTTTCTATGCAGACTTCCTCATTTGCTTTACATATTACTGAGTAAATGCATTTCTACTAGCCTTCAGCATTTAAGGCAGTTTGCTGATGCGAAATAAAATTATTATGTGCCTGAGACAATCATATAGTGCTCTTTCTGAGATCTGGGCAGCAAAGACTGTTCACCAACACTGCAAAACATATCCTAAGTCTTCATTAAAAACTGAATCTTTTCTCCCATGGACACCAAGCCTTTCTCAATTTTATTCTTGCATCCAATATTCACTGCTTCTACGTGAGTCCATAAATCTCCATTTTGGCAGTAGCAGTTTTTGAGGGATTACAAGATTTCTTGTTGAAATACCCATGAACCTAAAGCTAAATAAAAAAGTAATTTAAAGACCAACCCAGAATTGTTTGAAGGCCAGGTATCTCAGTGCTCAGTTATCTCATAAAGTAGGTGAGCCAAGTAAATCTGATCCGAGAGCAAAGCTGTGGACAAGGGCAGGAGTCAGAGTCTTGCTGCACAAATGCTCTGTGACACCTGCACACTGGACAGTCACATTTAAGACTGTAGATTTTCCACATAGCTGGCAAAGAGAGCTAAGTGTCTCTCAGTCTCCAGCTAGCATAAAGACATTGCAATCAGCGTATCCTGAGCAACATTATAGAAAATCAGAAGTGATAAGAATCACTTCAGAAAATATTTGTAAATGGATATTTTAGTTACCACAGACAAAAAACATGTTGACAACCTGTTTTCTTTAAGAAAGAATCAAAAAAAAATCCTACTTTATCTCATATTTTAAACTGCTGTCATCTTCCATTAGCAAAATGATTCCCCTGCTTGCTTTCACCAAAAATGTTAGCAAAAAAAAAGTGAAGTAATAATAATATGTCACATTCACTATTTAGTTTTCCCTCTGTAAAAGAAAATGCTTAACTTCTTGTTCCTAAACTTTTTCTTAGTATCTTGTCCTACACGAGTAAAAATATTAAGAGTACTCAGAGAAATGGAAAAAAAAAAAAGAGAAGAAAAAAAGAATACCAGCATTTTCAGGACTTCATACTAAATATATGAGCTCTTCATTCATCATTATTTGCTTTCATGAAAAATGTTGGATTTCAAAGTGGTCATCTGCTCCTTATAAATATGAAACTGTTTGAAATTGAGGTGCAGGCAGGTTTATTAATCCTAGGTTCTTAATTCTTAGTAATCTACCGCTCACCTTGTTTTTAATTCAAGCAGCTCAGACACACAGGAGCACTACTTTCTAAAAAATGTGCTTAACAGAGCTCATAGCTAAAAAAGTAGAAATGTCACTTAATATCACATTGACTTGGTATATAAATTTTAGCATATCTGGAACTTTAATAAAAAGAAACAGTGGATGTTAGTTTTTGAGAGTAATCTTTTTTGAAGAATATATAATTTTAATTAAGCTAACTTTAAGCTAACTCTTAAAATAAGAGCTTAGACATTTAACTACTAATTTGGAACTGAACATCAGGAAAATAGCATATTTCTGCTCGAGTAAAACTGTTTGGGCATGACTTTTGGGTTCATGGACAACATTTCCAAATGTTGGGTTTTAACAAAAAACTTGAAGACATCTGCAAGGACATTTTTATTAAAAAGAAACTAAAAAGTTTGACTTCTTTTCAAGGGCAGGAAGGAAGAAGGAAGTGGTTGATTTTTCCAACTGACTCACATAATTTAAATAAACAGGTTCAAGTCATGAATTTCAGATTTAAAGTGCTTTCAAAGGTAGTTCGAAAAATCTTGGAGCTGTGAAGCCATTTACCTTGTTATAGGCTTAGGCTTTGCCATGCACAGGACTTCAGTCTATTGTTTTAGGTCATGCTCTCTATTATTTAATCTATTCTGCCTTACAGGACAACCAGTGGCAATCTCAAAAACCCATGCACTTGCTGGGTCTTTTTCTTCCTGACTCTCTGCCTGTCTATCCGTTTTTCTCTTAAAATACGTCATTACACTTCGAGTTGACCACTCCTAGCATTTCTTTTGGAATGCAGCATCTATATATCAATACATGTATATGTATCAGTGCATCTCTATATATCAATGTATGGATGTGCCCTCATCCCCAGAAATGGGCTGTTGATTTAGATGGTTTGCTGGGCAATGTAAATTTCTCACAAAAAAAATATATTTTTCCCTCTCTTCTAACAGAAGAACAAGAGTCAAAACCTTGAAAAAGGTGTCGAAAAAGAACTGAGTGGCTGTTGCATGTGAGAGAGACAGCAGGACTTTGACACACGTGTAGTGAGTCTCTCAGTGATTGTAAAGGCCGGCCGCCTGGATTTTGAAACTGGGGCATGGTGACGCGTCCCAGATGACAGGCCAAGCTGTGGTTTTGCTCATTTCTGTGCAGATCATGCTACAAAATGATACAAAATTTCCTCTGCAAATGTTGTACTAAGATGTTGCCTAACCGTGCAGCTTTACAGAAGTGCAGGATTTTTGAAATTGTGCTGCAGTCAAGCAAAGTTCTAAAAGTAGAGAGCAACAGCCGTAAGGTTTGGATAACTGTTGATGGTGAGTCATTGTATTTTAACTCAATAACCTGATCAACTTATCAACAACCATTTTTTAAAAGTGTTTCAGTGTGGCAAATTCCTGTAATTGTCTGGTTTCTATGGTTGCTACTGGTCTTTTGTTTGGTTAGGTTTATTTTTTGGGGATTTTTGCGGGGCAGAGAGAGAATTTATGTAAAGCTTGGCTGCAACTGGCATTGCAGGTAGGTTTTTGCCTCATGCAGTAAGAGCAGTGGTTCTGACTTAACCATCAGGCTGCTACAAAACCATGATTTTATTTTTTTTTCATTAGCAAGCATGATTTTCTTCAAAGTCATAAGGTTTATATTGAAACTATTGTTTGGGGGGATAATGAAGGGATGAGAAAATTGAAATGAAAGTCGTAGTAAATGGATGAGGAATGCAGTGGATATTTTTCTCCTGTGGAAGCAGTTGAATTGATACATCATATAAATTAGTAAAGTCTGTTTAATGCGAGGTTTTCCTCCACTGTTCCTATTAGCACGTCTGATTTGTGTGGGGGACTATGCCAAGAACTGTCCAGGCTACAAAACCTTTAGCATTTTACATTAGTACTTTAAAAAGGCGTTGTGCTGCATTCGCACTGTGCTTCTGGAAACAGCAAAACATTGACATTTCAAAATAGAATAAGCATCTTAACCTTGTAAGAGCTGTAATACGCTATTTACTGTTTTGTTATTACTAGCCCTGGGGCAAACTCTAAAAGAAAGTCTAAAAAGCAGAAGCCTCAAATTACATTCCTGCAGGATGGAAGTCAATTGTTTGACCTGATTAAAACCAAAAATATAGGTACCTGTAAGTGGGTAGGGAGGACCTTTAAAGCACCAGCTTTATAGCATTCCATTGAGAAAACATCATTCTCCCAAGAGCAAATGAAAGAAAGAATGCACTTCAGGGTGAAGTGCAGTGTTCAGTACATGTCTAACAAATGTAAAACACAAACCATAACAGATGTGACTTTTGCCCAAATGGCAGGACGACAGAAGGGAGCACTTATCCCACAGCTTCCACTCTGGAAGAGACAATATTTTCTTTTCTACTTGCTCCGGATTTGTGCTTGAAGAGGAGCAAATAGAGAGGGCAAAAGGCCAAAGACAAGAAAGGTCAGCTTTAGCTCCCAAATGCAGCTGTATGCAACAGTAACAGCAGGCTTAATCCTCTCCCCTTCTGCGGCAATACATGGGATTGGTGAACTTCAAGGAAGAGAAAACTACCTGCAAGGGATTAGTGAGAGCAGAAGTACTTCTTCCAGCTGGCCTTATCAGGAAAAGAGGTCTGGTTAATGCGGGAGGAGCAGAGAACACACACCAGCACACACACCAGTTCTGATCTCAGCTGTAAAAAGTGCCCATGTTAGACTACATTTAAGGAGTCTAAAACATTTGCTGCTGAAATTACACTCTGGAGAGAGGCTGAGGAGTTACCATGGATTGTTCACTGGAATGATCATGTCCATGTGCAGCAGTAGCCAACAGAAGATGGCAAAACGTTGAGCATTGTAAGAAGAACCTTGAGAAAAAGGCAGAGGGTTGTGTTTTGCCTCTGTAAAACCCTTGGTACTCATGCCTTGAATATTTAATGCAGTCCCGGTCTCCACATCCCAAGACAGATGCAGCAGATTTAGAAGCAGAGGAGGGCAACAAACACAATCAAAGGATGAAGTATCCTGCATGTTTGTACGGTTTGAAAAGCCTGGGATCTGAAATTTGGTGAGGGAGTGTGTTGGCAGGTTGACTGAGGTTTACAGGATGATGAATGTAGTGGACTGGGTGACTGAAGGATGGTTTTCCACCCCACTGTGCAGTATTAGGGGTACTTGTTAAAACTAGTGGGACGTCAGTTTAAAACTGATGAATAAAATACCTTTTTACAGAGAAATTGATGAACTTTGGGAGCTGCTGCCACAGGAGTTTGTAAAGGTAGAAGGATGAGTGATTGCAAAAGATTCTGAACAAATTCCTGAACAGATTCATGAGCAAATACTAAAGGGAATATGGAGGCATGTACTGTCTGATGTGCCTAATACAATGGCTATGGAAGTTGGGAAGAACAGGGGAATGGATTTGAAAAACTATCCAGACTCATATGTTTCCCCCTGCTAATGAACAGTTCTTTTTGCTACTGTCAGACTGGAATGCTAGGCTAGTTGAATCATTGTAGTACCATCCAGTAGGGATTTTCTTGCTGATTTTAACAGATACAAAAGTAATGATATACTGTTCTTTAATTCAAGTCATTCCTTCAGGCATAAATTTGAAAGTTTCATTCATTTCAGAATCCTAATAATCTTTCCTTTGTTAGTATTTTCATCTTTTAGCTGATTCACATAGTAAAGGACACACTTTTTTTTGGTTGTTTTTTTAACTATAGACATGTCCTTCCAAATAGAGGCAGGACTTAATTTGTCCATGCCTACTGTATCTCATATACATACTCATCTCTGTAAGTACATTCATGAGCACGCACTTTTTTAAAGAGTAACTTTGGAGGTGACAAGTTGGGCACTGAAAAGCAGGAGATTCTGTGAATTTCATGTCTGCCACAATTCCCTCTCTGTCTTTTGTACGGGGTTTAACACCACAGTCATGCCTGTGTAGTTGCCTCTGTGCAACTCCAGAATGGTGGAGCTGGATCTCCCTCATAGGAACTACCAGCTCTCCAGGGCTCCCCCGTGGGCTCTGCCTCTTCAGAAAACCTGAGTGTCAAAGACATAACAGACAGAACGAGACAATTATTGCAGTCCTTTCATATTGTGCCCTGCTTCAAGAGAAACCCTGACTTCCACAATATCACAGTCTTTATTTCTAGAAACCATGGTCATTAACAGATAAAATGAAAACACAATAGAACTAGTGATAGGATATTAATAAAATTTTGTTCTTATTATCTTTCCTGAAAGTTACAGCTTATGTGACGTTTCATAACTCTTCTGTGAGATAAAGAAGAGGGAATATTCATATTCTTATTTTACATGCAAATATACTACCATTAATTGTCTTGCGGCTGTATCATCTATCTAGATTGCACAAGAGGTGATTGGATGAACTGGAACCTCAATTTCCCAATTCTCTATACTCTTTTCTATCCCCTGGTGGATGTTGTTTTCACTGGAAATTATGGTAAAATAAGAAATTTCTTATGCTTAAACAATACCCCTACTTGCTTTATGACTGCACTCTGGTTATCTTTCGGCTGTCCTCCCTCGTTATGATGTGAATGTCTCTTTTAATGTCTTTTGCCTTGTGTATATCTGCCTGGAAATTTCCATCCAGCTTGCTATAAAAACAAAGAGGACATTGTTCCCAGAAAATATGTTCTCTGTACTGCTGGAAGAAGTTTTCCCTTGGTGTTAATGTCTATATAGTCCACTTCCCACTTCTTTTTTAGCTTGATTGTATTCTATGCAGGTTCTTACACTACAGCCAAGACTGGTGTCTGAATACCTTGTACAGCTAGGCACCCATCAAAGTGAGCTATAGAGACCAAGTTTCCACTCCATTCCCTCTCCTCACATAAAAGGATGTTATATGGGATCTGGGTGAACATAGTCCACAGCTACTAATTGTTTTTGAGCTTCTGCAAATGAAAGTAAGGTCAAAGAAAGAAGCATTACAGTAATGCTTGAGTGTTCATATTTTTGGTCATTCTTAATCCTAATTTAAATGTTTCAGGCTCAGAGATGAAAACAGAGGTAAAATTATGTATCCCGAACCCAGGAGCAGCACCCCTAAAATGAGGGAGTGCTCAAAAAGCACTGCTGTCCAGATAGTAATTGAAAATTCTCAAAGACGTGGCAGTACTTAAACTTATTGTATTGAATACTTATTTGCAAAGACTTGTCATAAATACTGATTATTAAGATTTAATTCTCTGGCTGAGTAGGTAAATTGCTGCTATCAGAAAAATATCTTAGCTTTGGCTTTCTATCCACAGAAGCACCACTGGGCACTGCTCTTTGGGTAGTATTTCTCCAGTTAAGTTTGGGGGCAATGGCCTGGAAGCACTAAAAAATTAGATTTTACTATTTATGGTGATATAATGTAACTTGTTATAGGAGACTTCACAATTTTGAAATGTAATTGGGGGAATTCAGCAACATACACTGCCAGACAAATGTCAGCCAGCAGGTCTTTACCAAGTTTACTGCAGACTGCTGGAGAAGTACTTTACTGCATTCTGCTTACTGTGATGTTGAGAAAAGATACTGTCATTTATGATGTCTGAAGAGCTGTGTCTTCACCTGTAGCTTCAGTTGCCAGAGCTGCTGCACAAGCAAAGTTGATGGAGCACATTATGGATTTTTCACTTGCCTGGAAGAGGAAAATCAATTTCCATCTAATAGAGAAGGAGGTCACTAAATACTACTAGCTGCTCTGTGACACCGTAGACTTAAGCAGTCCTCCTGTGAGACAGAAAAGAGTAGGGAACGGGATCCTGGAGTGCATTAGTACACAGATAAATAGAGAGGAAAATTAGACACTGAAAAAAAATGATCTGAGAAGAAAGAATAAGCCACAATTTTTAAAAGAATATCAGGACATGAGCTCTGCACACGGAATCTGGAACAACTCCATTTGAGTCAGACTTGCTACATAATTTTCTTATGATGGAGAGGTTGAACTTGCATGCGCACAGTAAATTTACCTCAGGTGAGACTGTAGGTCATTCAGTAAAAGAGTAAAAGAGTGCTGCATCCCTGAGTGACATATAATGTTCTGCAATTGAAAGAAAGTTTAAAATGATGTAGGCAGCTCACTGCTGGAACATATTTAGGAGACATAGGTATGAATAAACAAACAAAGGAATAAAAGGAATCCAGGTAACATCCTAGAAGTGAACTGAATGAAGCTGTGCCATTTTCCTTGTGTTATATAGTCATTTTCTTATTGGGGGAATGACCAAGAGAGTTGGTGGGACACAAAAGACCTGCATACATCTGTGAATAAAAGCTGAATATACTCCTAAACTGTGATAAAATAATCAGTTTATATTTGTGTAAAAAGAGGGGGGTTTTTTTTAGCATGAGAACATGGATGAATGTGCTGTCGATGTTTGTAGCTGCCAGATGACAAATTCATTATACAGAAGAGCACACACCTGAGGTTTAGTGTTCAGACTACTGTTCAAAGCTGGCAAGCGTTGCTGCTGATAGGTGTGTGTGTGTGTACTGTCCTTTATCACGCTGCAAACAGGGGAGGTCAGGCTGAAGCAACCCAGTGAGCCTGATCATGCAGGTTCCCTAGGGTGGTGAAGACCAGGTGTGTTCAGTAGCTGAAAGAGGAGTTACCCAAACCCAAATTGACTCAGTGAGGAAACATCAATGCCTTAGGAAGTCTTTCTGTAGGATCTGTACCATCCAGGAGAGAAACACTGCACTGGGAATTGCAGAAAGATACAGGAGCACAATAAGGAGAAGCCAAAGGACTTTTGTTTGCAGATGTAGGGCAAGCAGTTAGTGCAGTGAGGCGAGTAAGTAAGGCCAGACAACTGAGAAAAAAAGGAATTGGGGGGGTCAAAAAAACAAGTCCTAAGAAGTCATCACTCTCGTCTCTGATTTATTTTCCAGGTATCCACAATGAAAATAGTGTGGATCGCTCTACTCCACAGAAGGGCATGTAAGAAAGAAAAATATACATAAACCTGAGGTGCCTTCTCAGTTCAAACATTCCCTTTTTGTGCAAATAGCTCAGTTGACTTTAGGAAGGATATCACTTTCAGTGAATGATGTCAGAGTAAAGTCTTAACAGATCATCAGTGGATAAAACAGAGTTACAGTGCTGTCATTCCAGCTCAGGATCAATTAGAACATGTCACAATTTTACTAGAAGGAGTTTACTCATTACCAGCACTTGCAGCAGTAGATTGTCATGGAAGCAAACACTTGCCAAAGCAGAGTCAGTAAATCAAAGGGAGATGTTCTTCAGGAAACAGGCTTGGTTTCTTTCTTTCTAGGTAGATGTATCACACAGTAACAAAAGAACTATTAAAAAAAAAAAGTGAACAAGGAAAAAAAGAGTACTCCCTTAATTTAATTGCATTTGCTCAGTACTTTAGAGAATTTATGAGAGTGAGACATATATATCTACTAAGCATCTATTCCATCTTGAATTATATTCTCTTGGGTCAAATTTTTGGAGTTTCACTGCACAGGCAATGAAGCAAGGAATGGATCCAAATTGGTTTTAAATTAATCAAACTCACAGTTAAAAAGCAGAGCATCATCACTTAGGTTAAATGTCAGTTGTTCATCTTCACTTTCATGTATTTTTTTGAACTTACCATAATTGACCTTTTCAAGTGTAACACGCGGTTAAAACCTGGAGAAAATGACAATATGATAAGGACAATTTCAGTTATGACAAAGTCATTACATAGAAGATGAGATATGAAGATGTTAATTAATCTCTTCTCACCGTTTTCCACAGTAGGGCAATTACACTTTCGGAGTGATGCTAGTTGTAATGGATGTGATATCACAGCTGAATTAAAGGTGGGGAAAGAAGGTACAAAAATGACTTTAAAAGGAGTGAGAAGAGCTTCGTTCAGAGCTACAGAAGTGAGTGGAAAGATTATAATGGATTTCTGTGAGTTTTATATCGGGCCTTTAGAGCAAAGTTGGAAATTTCTTCAGGTTCAGATAACTTGAATAAGGTAGCTACCCCTTTGCCTACTGAATTGCCTTTGAATTTCCCTCTTTGATCCTCTTTTTTTCCAGTCACAGACTGTTCCTTGTTGATAGTACAAACCTTCTTTGGGGAAAAGAATGAAAGAACCTTGTTTGGGGCATCCCCGAGTAAGTACACCAGCCAAGGAAATTTCTTATATGCCCCTCCTTGTCCATGTCACTGCAGTCTGATTCTTCTTGCTATGCCTCTGAATACAATTAGTATCTGGCAGCAGGTACATTTTTGTCTCAGCTTAAGAGAAAATTCATTTTTTGAAGTAAGCTGTGACTGTTTAGGACACAATAATAACTTGTCTTGCTTGAGTGCACCAGAGCATGTTGGAAAGTAAGCTGTGGGTTAGCATGCAGGAAGTGCATGCATGGGCAAGGTTTGTGCCAAGAAGGAATTGCTTCCCTTAATACTTGGCAGATGAACGATATCAGTGAGTCCGTGGGTCTGTTCACAAACTTACACACTTTGGCAGTTTAGGGGTGATCTCCTCAGTTGCTGGGCTGCAGAAACAGAGCTTTGGCCTGCTTCAGTTAAACTGAGTGGCAATAACCTCACTGGCTTTAGAGGGACAAAACACAAATGAAAGGTACTATTTTGTCACAGCGAATAAAGTGTTGATCAGAAGTCTTATTCCCAACAATTTGTTGTTGGCTTGGGACCATGCAGGTTATTCTGGGGTGGTTCTTGTATTTCTAGCACAGAAAAATCTCCCATTGGTTCACACCCCATTTTACTGAAAGTAGCATTGATTGAATATAGGTTTGGTCTGCATCATTATCCCAGCTTTCCCCGGTGAGCTATGTTACTGGTTTTTAACTGGCATTGTGTGTGTCAATCTTTTAGTCACATCTGCTACTTAAAAGGTCTTCTTAGATCATTCATCATTTGTTCCTGAATCTTCAATCGTTAATAAAATCCTTTGACCCGAATAATGACATTAGCACTGCAAATAAACGGAGTGATTTCATTACACTTCACATATTTTATTTTGCCTTTCATTGTCATGAGAACCAAGCAGCTTTGTACATGTGGGAAACAAAACCAGTTTTATCTAGAAGACTATTTAATGTTTTATGAAACTAAAATGAATCTGTGCTTAATAATGTGTGGACTCAAAATGAAAGCACTCAATCCTTCTTGGGGGTGAGAATACAGGCACTTTCAACAGTGAAAAACAGATTTAAGAAAAAAAACCTCCTAGTTTTAAACAAATCACACAGTTTAAAATCTCCTGTCTAATACAATGTTTACAAATTAAGGTATGCAATGCAGAGCCCTACAAAGCCCACTAAGGGTGATGGAAATCTGTCCACTGATTTCAATCAAGTGCTGACTCAGTGATTTTGAAGACAATTAATAATTTCACAAGAATATGCAATCTACAGAATTGGATTTAATCACCCATCACCAGAAACATGACCTTTATCAACACAGTCCTTCACCCCATGACCATAGTTATTCATATGGAGGATAGGAGATGCTTGGGCATGTGACCATTCTTGGACATGGCATGGGGCCCATATAGTCTTCCAAAATTTTATAATGTGCCTTTATTTCATTTCACCTTTAATAAGGAGATGGCAGGCAAGTTTTGGTTGCAGATAGAGTGCCATGCATTTAGGCTACCGGACAGCTTATTATGCAAGAGCTTGTGTGTGGGAAATCCTGTGGGGCCAGAGCTAAAGACCAGTGGCACCTCCATTAGGTGCCCCCAAATTCTCTTAGATTCCAAAGTTTAAGAGAAATGCTATTGAGTTGGAAGCATGAGGGGGAGAATGTGACAAAAAAGGGAAAAATGGTTGGCAGTTTTTCCAGATCAGGTCATTTTCATTGGAATAAATAGAGAAACACAATTTTTTTCTCTACCAAATTTTTCTCTGCAACCATCAGAACTTACTTCAGTCATGGCAGAAGTAACATGTGTGTGTTCCAATGAAGAAACAGCAAAGGGTAAAGGAAAACTGCAAAACCTCTGTACACATACCAGAAAACAAGATGTATTTCCTATTCTCCAGATTAATGAAAAATAGGAAAAACATAGAAACAGCACACAAGAGTCAAAACAAGACATATGTGCATACACAGGCTAGACTCCAGGACCAGGAAGGGTAAAAACGAAGGCAAAGCCCTTCCATCTCCCAACTAGAACCCACAGCAGGAGGCTGGGAATTTCTCTGTACTTCTGAAGGTTGTGACACAAGTAAGTGTGAAAGAAGTTTGTTAAGCCCAGTGCTCCTAAAATGAGTGAGAAAGCAGAAAGTTATTCTCTCTTTTTAAAATGTCAGTTCAGAAAGTAGAAGAAAGGATTAGATGACTATGATGAAGAACCAGGAACTCTTCTGTTCATGTATGCCTTGATCATCAGAAAAGATAGAGAAATAACTCGTAAGAGGAAACATTTATGGTTTGCTGATTGTATTACTGAATGGACTTAAAGTTCAGGCAAATGAATTCCAGTGATAAAGATCAGGAACCCTGCAGCAGTGAGTCCAGTTCAAAAGAAGAAAGCGATCAGAGGTTATCCGAGTAGACACAGCTTGTTTTTCTGTACTATGACATGTCGTACTTTATTACAGATGTACAGAGATGACTTTTTCCCCCTTGCCTCGCTTCACTTGGACGTGAAAGGATCATGTATATGATACTCAGAAGAATTTAAAACAATAGGTATTTTTTAGACTGATGTTCAATTTAATTTCCAGTGTTTACTTTTGTTTTTAAAAGTAGTTGCATTTTTAAAACTAAAACTAGTTTTTAAAGTTCACTTTCAAAATGTCAAAATGGAACTCAAAGTGTTGGAGGTTTCATATTTTTAAAAATTTCCTCAAATTTGGAATTTTCATATATAATTTTGCCCAATACATACTTGCAGTTTTCAATGCACAATATATTTCACTAACAATTTTTGAGAAGAGAGAGAAAATAGAAAGCTAATAACTGCAATGAGATTGGCGCAGGAAGGAAAATCATATCTGACTTGAGTTCTCCATTGGGTCAGAAAGAAGGTATAAAAGGGCTTGTAGTTACTGATGCTGAGAGATTGATGGACGTGGGGAAGGCTAGGGTTGACTGTAGAAAGTTTAGGATCCCGGTTACCAGAAAATATACTCTCCACTGGCCTGGAGAGCAGCTGCTGTGTGACACAAGTGATAATTTAAAGTAACATCACGATCATGGATGGAAGCAATTCAAATGTCAGTAGGTCAATTCACGCTGTATACTGAAATCCACAGAATAAAAAATTTGATCACTTTTAATTTACAGCTGCTGGCTTGTGGAAATTCTACATAAAGCTGAACAGTAAGGCTTTATAGGTAATGGAGTTGATAATAGTCCAGTACTTATCTCTCTCACAGAGAGCTGTTTGGACTTTAATATTTGCAAAGGGCTTTGAAACAGCAACAAGGAAAGTATTATTTTGTTGTGTGGAGGTAAAGGCTTTCTCGATGCTTGGGAAATATAAAGTGATCATTTCCTCACTTAGTACAGTGAAGTTCATTTAAAGAAATAACAGGAGAGGGACTACTCCCCACACAATTCGAAATATTTAAGGAAGCCTAGAAAATTGCTTTCACATACAGCTTAGTGAAGTAAAAGGACAGAATCAGATTGTCCGTGGTATAAATATTGACTTGTAAATATAAAAAAAAAAAAAAGAAGTAAAAAGTAAAGGAGGAGTAAATAGGGTGATAATCTTTAGTATTAATCTATTATTTAGTATTAATCAAATCTCAAGTAGACTAATTGGCAGAACTTAGGAAGCATCTGTGTAAGTTAGAGGTCCTCATCTTCGTCAGTTTTATACTGAACGTCTGATCCAGAAGACCAAAATACCAGACCTAAGATAATGTTTTTTGGTCACACTTACTAAAAGGAAAGAAAAGGACTTGAAATCATTATGTGTTACTAAAATGGACCAGTGAGAAACAAACACTACATAGACAGTAATTTCAGCATGACACCACCGAGAACATTAAGAAGGTACAAATATGTCCTCAAAATTAAAATACCACCTAAAAAAGTATGGAGGGATAATTCACCTGTAATCTCTGACACAGCATGGGTATGTACAGAGTACATAAAATTTATTTTTCTAATGAGCAGAATGAAATGAATGGCAGTCAACCATCAACTTAGTTTTGCAGAAGAGCAAAAATGAAGTTTCAATGAAAAAAGGCTCATACTCAGATTTTATGTCAAAATTAGGAGAATAATACCACCTCACTGCTAATAAACTTTGCTTTCCACTTACTCTTCTGGTCAGCTCTTTCAACTTATATTCAACAGACTTGACTCTGTGGCTGCCTTGTGTCTAATCTTGCATCCTTTTTCCTCCTACCCATCCAACATCTAGCAGTTTCCATTTAAAGCACGTGGCGCGTTGCTGTGCCATTTATCGAAATGTGAGTTACCACTCCAAGTCCAGCTTAAGCCAGGTTACTTAACTGGAAGCAAAATGATTACAAGGTATGGCACACTGCCCAGGGAGCACTGCTAACACTGTTAGAACAGACTAGCTCAAGCATTTGTGTGTTGTCTTGCACCTTAAATCCATACCCCATCTCTTCTGAAGTACATGCAAAAACTGCACTGATCATGTGCATTCCCAGTATAACTTCTCAACAGTATTTTGAATCCGAAAGCAGATAACATTTTTTTTTTTACATGGCATGCTGAACAGGAAAGATTGTAAAATATCAAACTGAAACATGTAAATTTTCCTGTTAAGTGTAATAATCACCTCTATGACTTACACATAGAAGAACATGAGTCATGAAATATACAAGCTTCTCAATTTTGTTTGCTCACCCTATAATCATTCCTTCAGTATTTCAAGGCATTGAATTCATATTGATTATATTGTGTATTTGTGATGGCTCTCACTATAACTCTGCAAAAAGTTCCTCTAAGAATTCTTTTTCCTCAAAATAATAAAAAAATGTTTTTTCCTTTTATCGTAGACAGAATAGACATCATAGTTTTAAGGATTTGTTCATTTTTAACTCTACTCCTCTGAAATCCCTGAAAAATAAATCTACAGACTACCATAACTGAAGTGGCAGTGAGAGAATTATGCCAGACTTTAAGGATGTCCTGATGGCCTATCAGTTGGTATCAGTTTTCTGTCTCTTGAGTGCTGTAGAGCATGTAATCTGTTCTGATAGGCAGATGGATGTGCGAGTTTGATCTGCTGACACAGTACTAATAACCCCATTAGACCCAAAGATTAATGATGTGTTGTGCTTTGTGCATGCCTGCCTTATCCATCATGTACCTGGTTATCAGGAGCAGAAAAAAATGCAACCTACTGTGTGCTCAGTCAATAGCTTTGTTAATCTAATTGCCGGTAATAATAGTCTTACTGATAGAAAATATTCTGTTCACAAACACTCTACATTTTTAAATTATGTTCCTTCACATTTTTACTAGCTAGTACCTGCAGAAATACATATTTTAGTATCTTATTTCAACCATTCACTTTTGCTTCGAAGAGCTATTTTGTTTTATAAAAGCTCCTTCAAAACTTCACAGGACAGCAAATGATATGAACAGTGAGATAAGAGTCAAGAGCAAACCAAGTCATGGGAAGTTTTAATCTCAGAGATTTACCTGGATCTCAAGTGAAGTTACCAGAAAGACAGTAAACTTAATGGACGTGCTCCGTTTTTAATAGTACGACAATTTCAAATGTTTTGAGATAAAATTCATTCCATTGCAAACTATTTATACAGGGTCCCATGAACCACACTAACTTCACAAATGTCTTGACATATATCTTAAGAAGATGGTGAACCTCATTTAAAAGGAATGAGTTGTAATGGGCAGCACAGACAGGCAGTTGGCTTCTGTAGTGGTTGAGAGGCATCACCAGTATCACTTTGTTATTTGGTAGATAAGCAGTCATCAAATATAGTTAGGCAATATTAAGCTATTTGGGCCGAGAGCACAAACTGCAAACTTATATGTGTTAGTGAAATAAAATCTTATTCCAGCAAAAAGCATGGTGAAAATTGTGGTTGATTTCATCAGAACAGCAATTCCATTTATAGGTGTTAGTGCTGTAGAGAAACATTATGACCACTTGCTTAAAAGCTCATGAAGACTTTGCCTAAAATTCCTTTGAACAAATCCCGAGTCCTGCCTAATGGCAATGCACTTAAAAGACATCATATCTCATAGGAAGACAGGCAACTTAGATTTAAAGAATTCAAGTCCTGGGTGATCTGTCACATACCTCAAAATCTGTTACAGAATTAGACTACTGTG
The DNA here is from genome assembly GCA_013400235.1 of Oriolus oriolus. Lineage (NCBI taxonomy): Eukaryota > Metazoa > Chordata > Aves > Passeriformes > Corvidae > Oriolus > Oriolus oriolus. Next base: position 780,399 of record VXBT01000484.1, read on the forward strand.
AAAAAGTGCACACGTTTTCATTTCAAGTTTTGTTCATTTTCATTTTATCCAACTTTCAGCTTATCTGCTAAACCAAAGTGCTGTCAAGAATGAGAGGCTTCTCTCCTCACATATGTCTATAAACTGGAATCAAATCCCCTCTCATCTTTGCTCGGTTGAGCTCTCTACATCTCAATGTGTTCTGCAGGTCTCCCAGTCCTCCTTTCAGAGCTATATTAGTTTACAGTGACAGCTGACCTTCGGCAAGTTTTTCTAGTATTGCCATTATTTATTTACAAAGAGCTGTCAATTGTTGCTGTTCAGTGACATCGTAGAAGCAAATATGGGTATCAGCCGGGGGAGCAGTTGGAGGGGCGCTGACACTACCCCTGAGTAATTTTTGTTTGACAAAAGCAAAGAGCTCAGCAGGATTTTCAGGTGGTGCCTAAACTCTTGGTTTAATCAGGTGCCAAGCCATATAGAAGCATGTTTGCTCTCAGTGGCTTAGTCCCAGCAGATGCCAGGTACAGCACCTTGCCACTGGGTTTCCATAAGGCTGCTCTCAGCCTCAGTGCCGTGTACACACAGGATGCTGTCACGGATTGCAGCTCTCAGAAAACACTGGGGTTTGTTTCATCCTCCTCCTCCTCCCTGCAGGTGGGTGAAAGATTATTCTGAAGATTTTTTTTTTAATTCAGAAGCCCGATGTTTTAATTCATGTTTTAAAAACAGTACATCCATGAAGGAGGGAAGCAATTGTGTTAAAGAGAATACTGAGAAGGAATACAGCTAGTTTCTTAGCTAATTTTAATAGTACCTTGATAAAAGAAATATTTCTACACTATTTGAGTGAAAAAGAAAAGAAACTTTTTCCGCCTTTAATTAAATGAATATGCAGGCCTTGCACAAGATTTCATCTTATCTGTGCTTTCTTGTGTACTGAAATACATTATGGTTTTAATAAAGTTGCATCAGTAGAATTTCATGGTTTCTACATTTACATTAGTTTTCAATTGAGCTAAATTATAGCTGTATCCTTTAGCTTAATTTTGACCAGCCACATTACCACTATTATATAAAGTCAAAGTTTTAGTTAAGTAGAAAATGAGAAGGAGAGTTAGCTTTTTTTAATCGCTGAAAACCAAAATAATATGTCTTTTTAACTAAAGATACTAACAGAGAAATATATTGAATTCATACACAGGAAACCTTACTGACAACTGGTCTGAAGAACTTTTCTCATCAATATATTTTTATATTTTAATTCATATCTTATTTTAGATCTTGTTCACTTCCTAAACCTGACACAATTACATTGGTTAATTGATAAATTCACAAATTTTATTTGCTCTTTCAAGCACTTTACTCAAACTTATATCGAGACTTATTACTCTTTTACCCTTAAATTTTTTTTATTACACCTAAACAAGAAACAAAATTCCATCAAGGCACTCAAACATAATTTTACAAAAGTGCATGTTTATTTTCCCTTTTAAAACAACTAGAAATCCCGATTAATGGGCAGAAGAATCAATCTCTGTATTAGCTATTCTCATTGTGCATGAAGCAACCTTCTTTGATGAATTTGACTGTCTTGCTTAAATTTCTGCACAGCTATAGCACCCTAAGAGGGTCAGTAAGATAGTAATTAGCAGCTATGTATTCCTTTTCCATAAACTCCATGCTTTCCGCACTTGCCAGCAGCTCTGCTGAGTGTAGTGTTAGATAACACTACACTCCAGCACTCACAGGGTGGCCCTCTCTTAATCGTGCAGGTGGCAGGAAACTGTTGTCTCACCTTGCAGTTGTGCAGTGCCTGACTTCAATGGAGCTGCCTCAATTTACCTCACTCTGAGATGTGGCGATGTATCTAAACCCCGCTGCTCTCTCACTAATAACTCCACTGGAGTCAGGCGCTGCACGTCTGTGGAGAAAGACGTCAGCTGTGTCTCTATAACTGCCTGTTTTTCTCATTTCATTGTGCTCAGTATTCTGGGTTTTGAATCAAATAATTTGATTCCTTCTTGATTAATACAGCTTCATTTGGATGTTAGGTGGGCTTGCACCAGGGGGCAGGAATACAAAGCACTCAGTCCTCCAGGCAGTTCCAGATGAAACACTTCACAGAACTCGCCAAGATTTTTGTATTTTCACTCAAAATCCTTCCAGAACTTCCAGTAACATCTAGCTTAACCTTTGCATGTAGGCAGGTTTGGATTTTTCACGTGAAGAGTATCACAGTGAAAACTCTAAACCCCAAAAAATACAGTGAGTCTCTTTCCTTGCAATAATTGCTGTGAGTGGGAGTGACTCATTCTCCTTCACTGCCCTTGCAGTATCCCAAGAACATGATGTTATTTGTTACTGCTTTTAATTCATGTAGTAAATCTCCTGTTTCCTGTTTGTTTCTGAGACAGCAGCACTTTCACTCACGCTAAATGACATTTGAGCAGTTCCTATTGTGATCATTTACAAGACTCTGAGAATCTCAAATAGGATTTGGCTGGTTGAGAAGCCTGCCTTTGGTCTGACACAAAGATGTCTCTAAGCTGTTTTCTACAACTGTGTCTTTTTACAAGTAGTCTGATTTCCTCTGAATCATGCACCCAGAGTTAAGTCTGTGTGAAAAATGCTTTGCTGAGTTGGAATAAAATAGTCATTAAGCATGTCAAAGAAGAGAAGCCAAAGAGGCAGTTCTGATGTTAGGCGTTTTAGTAGGAAAGTCAGGGATTTTTACTGTCTTGTCCTACTGTCTTTGTTACCTTCTGTTGCTGTCATATCAAACATGAGCACAGGGGCAGCTATTCCCAGTAGGGAGGCCTGAGGGGAGCTGGTAATGCAACTACAGGAACCAGCGGTGCAAATCCCAGTGGTTCTTTAACGTGTTGGCCCACAAGGGGCGAAAAGCAACTTCATCATCCCAGGAAAAGAACTGTGACAACTAGAATCACCATTATCTCTGCTCTCTGTTCCCACCAGTGGGGAGTCATGTGCTGTGAAATTGGCAATATCCAAAGTTCAGTCAAATGCAAAGTAAACAAATGGAAACAACAGAGGTAAGTATTTACTTCCTAAATCCTTGGAGTGATAGGAGATTTCAGTAACACTTGTAATGGATTGAAGAATTATTCAAGCTACTAAAACCCCTGCCCCCAAATATACCAAGAAATCATTCCCTCTTTAACTGTTCCTCATCCTAGGTCAGCTCTAAGGAGATCCAAGGACATTTCTTGTGACAGCAGCATAGCTGTTAACTTGACACTGACTTTTTTGCTGCCTCCTAGTGCTCTGTGCTGCAAATGGGTCCAAAACTTGTGCTGTAAAGGAGAAGATGGAAGCAAACTGCTCCTTTGTCACAGGCTTATTTCAGTGGAACTATCTCTGGCAAGAGTACAACAAGAGATTACATGAAGGCAGAAAACTGAGTATGCTTTTTACTTATTACTACATGGTCACACTTCTGGGGCCCACGGTTTTACTCTGAAGGAAGAGATTTCCCACAATGATTTTCAGACTACCATTTTCCCACAGAAGTGAGAGACTCACTCTCCAAGTCTTTTCCATGCCCTTCTTACAGCTGTAAACCAGGGCATTCAGGTTTGTAAATGACCTTTACAGAAAAATACATTTTTATTTTACATGTGATCACTTTCATGCATACACTTTTTAGATAAAGAAATAGGTAGGGAGGGCAACTTTTCATGTGTCTCAGCCAAAGAAGCAGGGGTAATTTATCTATGAGGCAATGAGAAGGGGATCTTTATGATTCAGTTTTACCATGGTGCGGGAGCACGGGACCCTTGAACAACGAACCAATTTGATTATGCAAGAATCCATTTATTGTTTACATTAATCCATTCTTATGCATTTTTGCAGCTGTTGTTCACACAATCACGCACACTCGATTGGGTCTTTTGCACTGTCCATGAGTCCTGCATGCACCTTTCAGGACACCTGATTGGTTCTAGTCCAGGATGGTACAGTCCCTCTTTATCTGCTTTCTTGCTGTCTTATTGTTCTGTCTTCCAACATCTTCTTTCCCAATTTAGCACTGCTTGCATTCCTCAGGCCCTGATAAGGGTAACTGAAGATAACTTGGCTGGGGCACCCTGACAGGATTCTCATGCCTTACAACACCATGGCTTAAAAAGACCACCATGGCAGTGTAGTCTGCAGGACATGGCTTCTCCATACTGCCCGTGGCAAATGCTCATTTAAGCATCTGAATGATTCAGGTGACATGGTGCAGCCAATATATATGTATGCAGTAACATCGGGTAAACTACTGAAACTAAAACTGCTGACTGCTTTTTAAAGTATCTTTTATTGATTTTGTGTAAACCATAAAGAACTGCTTTTGATTATCTGGCAAATCCACCTTCTAATACTTTAACTTTTCAGTATAAGTTTGTAACTCTCACAGTTGAAATGAGCTTTGGATTGATTAGGCAGAAAAAATCTCTTGGAAAGAAAAAGATGAAATATCCCATTGCTACTGACTTTTCCTAGAATAATTGTTTTATATTCTGGCTTCATACAAGGATGACTTTTCATCCAGATGAATAGAGTTGCCACTCTGAAATTTGGAAGGAATTTATCCCACATATCCCATTATCATTCATAATGGACTCACAAAAGTGATGTGTCTGCCTTTCAATAAACAAGCAGCTGTTTTTTCACAATTTTGTTCTTGACAATATCTTTGACAAAGGACCATCTCATTTTTTTGACTGGCACCTTGCAAAAAGAGCATCTTAAGTTACTGTGCATTTTTGTGTCAAAAATATATGATAGATATTGAATCACCCCTTTCTTGCGCAGTTCTGTACACTATTTTCCTTAAAGTAATCACATTTTTGTGTCCTCTGCAAAAAAAGTCATATCTGATAGAAAAATAAAGTGTTTTGCCCTTGAAATTGGGAGGGGGGAGGGGGGAGGGGGGGAGAGTGATGTCCTGTCCAAAAAATGAAGACCAAGTTAAGAAAACACAGGCAAGGCTGAAGTCAAATACATTCTGACCAGATGTAGCAAATACCTTTCCAACTACTTTTCAATTTGAACCTGTATGTTCAATTTGAACATACAGGTTCTGGCTGTGTTAGAAAACAGCCTATCTCTTGCACAAGGTTGCTTAAGAAATTGTAAGAAAAGGAATGTGCCATTCTCCTGAAATGTGTCATTCCCTCAACTGAAAAAATTTGAGCTGAAGGGTCAGTAAAATAGATTAGCTATATTTACACCCCTCCAATTAAGTTTCTTCTGCACCTACAGTTCTAAAGTTTTGCAGTTTTTCCACCATGGTTAAATACCTTCTAATTTATATTTAATTTCCCCTCACCATTAATGTATGTTAATAACAGCTCTCCTTTCCTCTGAGAAATAACAGCTTTCCTTTCCTGAGAACAGGCAGATATGGCACAATCTCACCGATGTTCAAAGAGCAAGGTGTCACTTCTATTGACCATGTAGGACTGCAGAGGTTTGCAAAAACGACAGACCCTCTTTTTTTCTGAACTCTGAAACAGCAAAGAAAGACAGTGACTTTGTTGGACAAGGAGCTGAACACCACTGAATTTTCATCTGCTGTCACCTGCTTGACAAGGTGACTCAGGCTGAAGAGCACACTTTGGGAAGATGAATTTGCTGTTTTACTAAGAAATTTTGAACTGTCACCCTTGGGCACTGCATAAACTTACACAAATTGTTTCCAGACACTAACCTTAGAGCATGATATCGATCACACTAATAGGCGGTAATCCAGCTTTAACCCAGTCAGGCACAAAATCTTCTTAGCCACAATATTTAACCATGGTGTATATAAAGAATTCGAGAAACAAAATATGTACAATAAAACTTTGTGTACATTCTGAACTTCTTTTATTGCTCTGAGGGATATATTTATTTGGCTACAGCAGAAAAAAAGACCTCAAGCAACTGTATAAAGCTGGTCTAGTTAACAACTGCATCTTCATACTGGTGTCACTATTTGAACATCTCAGATTTGAAAATTAGTCACACGCATGTGCACGTTCCCATGCATGTCTCCAAAACAAAGTACCTGCCTAATGGGCAATGTGTGACTGAAATAAAAAGAAAAGCGGAGTCACAATTTGCCATAAAAGTTATTCAGAAAAGAAATATGCTATACAAATAATATATTTAGTAAGGCTTGCCGTTTTTCTCCAGAAATACACAGACCAGCAACTGGTAGTAAGACAAAAAAGTGTGTGTTTTGTGTTCTGCATGAACTTGAAGAAACCAATCCTCCCTCAATTTTTCCAGCCCGTTAAGTACCAGTTACAGCACAGAGCCACTGATGGCTGTGGTGATTCAGATTAGGTGACAGACAGAAGTGATACTGCTGAATGGGTTTTGTGGTGCCTTCAGGTAAAATCTTTGTGTCTCAGAATAAAGGTAGATGCATTAACTGACATCTAAAAATGTTACATTCCTTGCTGGCTGTGCTCAGCTCTGTTGCCTGCGTTGCTGCTGGAGCAGTGGATGGATCACAGAATGCTCTCAAGCACAGCTAGGTGTTGTGCTTGGTGACTTCTGAAATGTTGCATACAGGTAAAAGCTTATAAAATGAAGGCCTTGTTGCCTTTGTAAAATCACGGCTCATGCCTATTACTTCTGCTAGAGAAGGACCGTGGGGAAGAGGCATAGCTGGAATTAGAGGTAGAAAAACATGCTGCGTGATTGTCGTGTGCTCACCCAGTGGTGTGCGGTGATTGGTTGAATTAAGCTTGTTGTGCTTTAAAACTATGTAAGCAGCTAAGAAACTATAAAAGATGCCGTGTGGTATTAAAGATGAGCTCTTTGCCTGAAGTTGTCAGCGTGTGTATGTGTTTGCCTTGTAATCTAAACCCTGTAGCATCTCTTGTGCATCTGTCTGGAGACTGAATGGCTTCCTGTGGGCATTGCTGCTTTCATGGAAACATGGGAGATTGTAATCATGCAACCAAGAGGGGAGAAAACTGAGGTGGAAAATCCAAGGTTATTTTTTCCACTATTTTTAAGATTTCTGTCTCTATATGTTACACCTTTGCTTCAGGATGCATTCACACACACATCAGAAGGCAGATTGTTGCCCAAGGTCTTTCTGATGAGCCTTTTATGCCCAGGCTCCTTATGGATATTGGTATCATAGAATCATAGAATGGTTTGGGTTGGAAGGGACCTTAAAGATCATCAAGGTTCAGCCTCACTGCCAATCTTCCACTTGACCAGGTTATTCAAAGCCCCACCCACCCTGGCCTTGATGGGGCATTCACAGCTTCTTTGGATTTATTCCAGTGTCTCACCACCCTCACAGTAAAGAATTTCTTCTTAATATCTAATCTAAACTGACCCTAATTCAGTTTAAAGGCATTACCCCTTGTTTGTCACTACAGGCCCTTGTATAAAGCCCCTCTCCAGCTTTCCTGTAGGCCCTCTTCAGGTCCTGGAAGGTGCTGTGTGTCAGGTTTGGTCTCCAGTCACTTTTACCCATGCTATCCTTGTCATAATCTGGTAATGGCTGCAACTACCCTTCTCTAACACCACGTAACAGAAAAAGAATAAGAGTCCATATTCCTTGTTCCATAGCAGTTCTAGACAAGGAGGAAAATAGAACAGATCCTGTTCTATGTGTGGTGGTGTAAACCTGACACTGCTATTTCCTGGCTAGCAATTACTCTCAATTTATATACATGCAACAAGACTAGAATCCTTCTTCTGTGAGAGAGAGCTCAGTTCCCAATCAGAAAGAAGTAATCTTTGAAAATAATAAATCACTATTACTTTTACCAGTGTTTTCTCTAAAAAGGAAAATAAAAAAGCTACCTGCTGGAATTTAATTCAATGCTTTTTTTTCCTGAAAGTTTCAACACATCCCCCACTATCGCACTTTTTCTGTTATTCTTTCTCTTTAGGATAGTAACTTTTTATCCTTGCATCTGTTAGAAGTAAGTGGATGCAGCATATGTTCCTTAAATAGAGCCCCTGAATTATTCCTACATAACCTGCATCAGAGGTCTCCAGATTGTGTACCTTTTTCCTGGAAACCTGCCAAGGTCGGGGAAGGACAGGAATAATTTCAAGCCTGGCGTACTTCTTTGGTGATAAATATAATCTGAGGGATTTGAATTTTTTCTCATCAGTGTGGGCTTTTCACTTAGACTCTGTTTTTATGAAGTTTCCTCACCCTACTAGCTCGTCCTTGGAAACAAAAAAGTTTACCCACTGTGACATTTTTATTTTTGTTTTGTTTGTTTTTCTTTTTAAATGAAGGCAGAAACATGAGTAAAAGGAAGTAAGAGAAAACTCACAGCTAAGGACCTGTAGGACTTGGGAATCTCTTCAAGACTTGTCCCACAAATATCTTTGTGCTTGACCCCTCTCAAGGTTTGAAGAGACTATGCAACAGAAAGGAGCCTGGATGACTCATTCACAGCCTGAATCTCAGCACTGAAGTGTTACAAAACTGGCTCTTGGGAATATCAGCTTTCTTGAAGGTCAATAGCATGCAAAGGTGTAAGCCAAATCCAAACCCAGACCTTAGGCAGTCCAGTTATTTAGTGCCTAGGAAAGCTTTACCTGTTCCTAGAGACTGAAGAAAGAAAACAAAACCAGCTTAACTGGTTTTGGCTCCTCTTACTGTCCCATTTCTCACTATGATATTTGTGCCTATTAAATCACACTTTTTTCAAGGGGAAAGCAGCACAGAGAGACAGTTAATGGTAAATAACAAAGTCCTGATCAATGTCTGCTGAAAATAAGCTGTAACCACCATAGTGAAGCAATGCAGTAGCACAACAGCCATCCTATTTTTCAGTCCATGGCACTTCTGAAGCATATTCCCACAAGGCAGAGCATCAGCTTTCCCCGTAATATTCCTGAGTCAAGCAGGCAGACATTCCAATTTAAACCTGTTACACTTGAAATCCTTTTTGCTTAGCACTTGTTCACCCACCTTTTAGATAAAGGACTGTCAATTCCTGTAATAAGTCATGGGGAACTTCCTGCAGTTTGAACACAGCTTTTCCCTGGCCTGGACAGAAAACTCCTTTAGATGCCTGCAGCAGCACTGCAGGAGGAGTACAGTGTGCAGTTGACCACACCATATGTGATTAAATTCAGGTAAGGGGGAACTATGGTTAAGGCCTCTAGAACAAGCTCTGAGGCCACTGATTTGGATCAGGAGGTTATCACACCTTCCTTAGATGGACTAATTAACTGCAGGCAAGAATAACTGCTGCTGCCAGAACTAAGAATTGCATCTCTCCCATCCAATGCTTATCCATTGAAGGAGCTGCCCTCAGTCAGGCCTGTTAAGCAGCACTAGCAGGTGCAAGAACATAGGGTTTTACTTTATCCCACCCTGCTCCTGGCCATTTTTAGGATTTGTTACAGTTGAATTTGTCTATTGACAGAATGGATAATGTGCTCAAAATTTAAACGTAACTGTAAGGCTTTGGACTCATCTACCTTTGTTAGGAACCAAGTCTAAGTAATTGGGGTGTGCATATATATAGTGTCAGGGGAGTGGAGATATGGCCTTGTCAATCAACACTGCCCATCCAAAAGCAGCATGGAAATCCTGCAGCCTGCCTAATATGTCCATGAGAATTAACTCAGTTTCACCAGACACTGAAAAAGCATACGCATTCATCTGAAATGGCTGAAAAAAATACATAACTCCAAGAATATTTTGGTAGAAGGAGGTTTTTTTCTCGCCTGAACTTGGAAGGAAGATATTGCAGACACTGTATCTAAATCTATATATTACTTTCACTATTCACACTGTGTGATATGTGCACCAAATATCTTTCTGTCTTCCTGTTTAGTGAAGAAACCTAACACTCCTTATAACTAGGTAAACAACTTTGCAATGAACTTTTCTAATGTTGTTTGTTTTACTTAAAGAGCTAATCTGTGTATACTTTCTACTCCTTTTAGAGTAGTAGACTCCATTTAAAAAAAATCTTACTGAATTACCTCAAACAACAGATTTATTTTTCAGGCATCACTTGTTCAATAAAATGGAGGAGATTATGTGGCTATATGCAGAGGATATTTGGTTGCAGAGAAGTTGTTTTGAGCTCTCTGTAGTTGAGCACTTTTTGTTTCAACTCAGTACGGGCGGTTTCTCATCCTAATGCACGTAAAGACCATGCAATTCAGAGGGCTGACTTTTGGGGGAAAGCTCTATGAACAGATGCATAATGAAACAAATCCTACTGTATTCTTTGTAGGAGCACCAGATATTTTGACAGTATTGTGGGTAATTAATGTCTCCAAGGTATGAAAGAATTCCTCTAATCCTGTTTAAGATTCAACACTCTTTAGTTTAAGATAGTCCTGCGAGGGGCAGGGATCTGGATTTGATGATTACGGGTTCATTTGAACTGGAGATATTCTATGATGTAGCAAAGACTTTTGCATTCATATTATTGCTATTTACTCCACAACACTTACCAAGAAAGTTGGTTATTTTTTTAATGTTTTAACTCCTACATAAGAAGTTAATTAAAAATTAAAAAGTTCTAGATTTCCTGGTTATGAAACACAGAAATGAAATAATTATCCGTGAATAATTAAACTCTTATTCATATTTTCAAAAGATTCTAATTTTTCTCCCTTTATTACTTGTAAATCTGAGGCCAGCCTTCAGTCTGGCTTTGGTTGTGATCCAAGGTATCTTCTTCAGTTGTAGAAATTCTGAGATACCAAAATCAATGAAAACATAATAGTCTGCAACTTGTGTCCTGTACTTCTATTTCACAAATGCGGAATTGTTACAGATTTTTATACAAGTGTTAGGTTTATCCACTGCCATGTCTTGCTTACTGTTCTGTATTTTTCAACTACAGAGAGCATATATCAACAGATTAACCCATATTATCCACTGCAAAAAAAACCCCCCAACTTTAGTTGCCATTTTGAATCAAGCTAATTCAGTGAAGAAAGAATGCTATTAAATTTAATGTCTGTGCTGAAGTGGATCAGCCGTTGTGGTATGATTAAATTCCATGGGCTTTTTTTTCACCAGCCTCATCACTTCACAGTATATAAACCCAGTGTATATAATGGCATAGGATACTGCCTGGGACCACTTTTCTGCATAGCGGAACCAGAAATCATTCTGAATTGCATTCATCCTGGACTTTGCCACATACGAGAAACAAAATTACTTATATAACATTATTTTTTATATAATTTACCATCAATTTCCCAACTTATCAGGATGCTTTGTTTCTCTGTACTACTGATTTTAAGCCCAGCTGTGCAGACATTGGATTTGCAGCTGGCCTTCAGAAGACCTATTCCTTGTTTTGCCGGTAACTCACTTGTGTGACCTTTGGTGGGTTCATAAATCTACCTTTGTTTCAGTTTATTTGTCTCTAAAATCGCTGTGATAAATAGATGTTGTGTTTTGTTGAGCTGAATTTCAAGATATATTGACCCAATAATCAATAATTTACCAACTAATAATAAATCCTAATATTGAGTCAAGAAGTCAGAGGGATTGCTCTGTGCACTCTTGTTACACTCAGAGGGACAACTTTGCTCAAATTCCATCCAAAGTCCGGAGGTATCTGGAGAGATGTTTTCAAGTTAGCACTAAGTCTGATATACATGGACTTCAGGAAATCATGGGTTAAAATCCTAGCAACTTCAAATAAACCTTTTATCCTTTCAAGTGCCAATCAGGATAGGTTCATTTGCAGATACAGTCTAATTGTTTAACCTTATTCCAGACCTTTGGGACCCAATTATCCTGCTGCTTGTAGGAGTAAAACCTAATTACCATTTTCTTAAAAAATAAGATTAAGCAATACTTGTAATTGATGTCAGGAATTTAATTTTTTAAACAGATCTTTAGCCAGCACTGTTCTGCTGAACCAACAGCATACTGATTCACACACACACACACACACACATACCTCGAGGTGTTTGCCAGTTATTTTTCCCTGACAAGATCATTTGATAGGAGACTGTTTTATTATTACTGATACAATTTTCAAAATAATAAGGCCTTTCAGCTTCCCCAGACTGTGGTTTCAGTTCCATTGAATTCACTAAATTACGCTGATATGCTGCAATGTGCACCTGAGCTAGCCCTAGCCAAGCCAGTTTGAACACAGGAGACATCTAGTCACCAGCAGTCAAGGTTTTGTACATTCTACACAAAGTAACTGGAGAGCCTGATTGAGTTATCCCCCATGAAATATCATGGTTCCTCAGCATGACTTTTTCTGTACAGGATACAGGTACTTCTATTATGTTTACTCTGTCTCTCTCCAAAATAAACCTTAGCCAGTGAAGGCAGAGTAGAGTGTTACAATGCAGTTGCAGTTAATGACCTTATTCTCCACCTCCTTCTCTTGAGATGAGCTGAACATTAAACTGTCAGAAGCCTCGGACACGCATTGCCCTTGGGAAACTGCACAATCATTGACATTGCACCTGCTGCAGTATTCCCAGCACTGCATTAAGTCTGATCTCTGTCCATCTTTCTGTTTGCTTGTGAAGCTTCCTGGAACTCCAAATGGTTGTATAAAGTCAAGCTCATGTCCCCTCTGCTCTAAGACAAAATCAGCTGTAACTAAGATATCCTTTTTAAGTGTCTGTCTAAGGTTTTTTGCCTCAGCCTTTAGTAATAGAGGATCTTAAGCCACTCCAGCTTCTCCACTATTGTAGAAGAGATTTTTCCCTTCTTCTTTGCATCAACCCTTCAGTATTACGGTGTTCCTGCTGTAATCCTCTGCATAATGGGCTGCTTTTACTTGAGCATCCTTTACTATGCCCAGGAAAACTCTGCAAGCAGGATATACTTCATGGAATGGGCTACAAAAAGTGTTTATAGGTTGATATGGGCAGTTACCAAGTTAAGCATAGATATCCTTGCCACACCTAATGAATCTGTGTCAGCTAGGCAGTTACCAGTCAGGACAGAAAGCATTAACATCCATTGCTTCTTGGAAAAGCCTGGGTTGCCCTCTCCTGATTCTCTACCTTTTTCCTAGTTTTATGTCATTAGTTTTCCCTTTGAGTCCTTGAGTTGCTAGTCACTGCTATCTCAGCAGCTTCACTTCTCTACCACCACATTTCTTGTCTTGCATGGTTTTAACTGAATTACTTTCAAACATCTCCTTACTAAAAGAGAATCAAAGTTAGCTATCCATGCTACACAAAGCTAGACTTTGGGTCACATGAACCTGAATCACTGGGCCATCAGTTACACTGCATCCCTCTCTCTTTTCTATACCTTTTATTTCACTCTTTTCCCATAGATCCTACTTTCTAACCTCTGGTCAGTTTAATTCCTGCCTTAACTGGAGCTGAGTAAAGAAGAAGGGTGACTTTCCAGGTATTCAGGACTATATTCCTGCTTATTTAACTATTATTAGTCCTGTGGTTTCTTACAGCAAATACCTGATATTGTTACCTTGTGCTGATATTTGGGAAATAACCACATTTCTGAAAAGAGGCTCCTGAATATCTTTTGCATCCTGCAATACATGCAATTCCTTCTATCTAAGCATGTATTTTAGAAGTGCATATTACTGAATTTCATTCTGTATTTCCAGACTATTTCTTTGGTTTTGGCAAGAATCTTTCAAATTTTTGACCTGGTCTGTAAAGTTTATGCCACATGCAAATGAAATACTCTTTCTCAGTATTATGTAATTCCTCATGAAAATATTAGTAACTTCATACTCACAACAAATTTCCATGAATCCCCACTTGATGTATCCTCCCATTCTGGTATATCTTTGATCCCCACACTTCAGTATAATTATTTAGGGGCATTTGCATCCTCAGAGAAGCGCCCTGAAAGCCATGCTTTGTAAGTATGTTTTGGAAATTATTACTTGAGACTATATAAAAAACCTAAATACAGTCAACCTGTATATGATTGAAACCTCTTTCTGCTCTATGGAATGCCCCTGTTAATATTTCGTAGGTAATAGACTGATTTGACATGACCTGGTACACACAGCTCTATTCTGACCACTGTGCCATTTCTCTATTATTTCCAAATTCTTATAAGGAGATTGATCGATCTGGGATTTTCCCAGAAGGTGAAGTTAAGCTGATTTGTCTACTCATTACATTTTAGTTTCTTAAGAATAAGCACTATATTTGCCTTTTGCTAGTCTCCTGGTATCACACCCTTAAAGACAGAAGTTAAAAATTCTGATTGGTTCTGCCAGTTATCTAACAATCCTAGTGCTTTCAAAAATGCAAAAAACTCACCCTACATAACGCTGCATAAAAATCCTTTATCCATGCCACCCACTCTCTCATTCTGAAATATATGCCCTGAATACATATTCCATCTCTTTCAAACCAGGTATTATCAGTCCCACTGAAGTTCCTAATTAAACCAAGGTTTGCTCATCCTGGGAAATAAAAATAAGGCAAAAAAATATAACTGTGACAGTTCATGCATTTAATATAGCTAGTAAAAACTATGGCTTTGTGTGATTCCCTATGCATTCAAAAGGTAATTTCTTTCAATTCAGATCTTGATCCAAAACTAACTAAAGCTACTGATGAATGTCAATGAATATAGAATCTGGATTCTTACATAATGTTTTAAAACCAGTTAAAGACCAGTAGTAGAGCAGACAAGACCAAACCTGTAAGGAAGCGTGTTGGGATATGTGAATTTTCAAAGACTCTTAGTGCGGGATAGCTAAAAACAGTGGCAAACAATGTTTTTTCAGATAGGAAAGAAGAATTGGACTTTGGGTAGAAGGAACTTAGATAAGTTTGTTTCCTTCTTCCCTAAAGTCCTTCTAAAAAGGTCACAGTGATAAAAATAGAGCTGCCTTCTTTTACAGGGATTTTGCTTCAGAGCTCAATTTATTCAGAAATCAAGACAGATTGATGTTGTTCCCTGGGAATGCAGATAGGCATATTTTAGACAATAATCCAGGAGCCCTTATCTGCTGAATTTTGTCTTTTCAGTGTATCTATCCTATGCTAATTTTAGGTCTGCATTCTCTATATCCTGCCGTGTTTTGTTTTTCCTCCCATTGAGCTCTGATTTCTCATTACGACGTGTCCTTTTAGCATATATTTTGTATTTGTGAGGCATCTGTTCTCATTTTGCCCCTGCAAGTGCCTAAACGATAGCTAAACGCATCTGTAAGGACAAGTGCAGAACAGGTGCAAAACAAGACCTCAAGTGATAAAAGAAGAGGAAGAAATCAGAGACTAATTTTTGCTCTGCCAGGATTTGCCTAATAAATGTATAGCCATTGCACAGCCAATACAAATGTCTCATTTTCACAGTTCTTAATCTTCTTTTAAAAAAGGATCTTTCTGGAGTTAATTTAGGGCAAGAAAATTTGATAGAAGAAGGTACTCCTTCTCTACTGCTGCCTTGACAGAGACTCTGTAATACAGTTTAAGGAATTTTACAGGGTATCCAGCTCTTCTTTGTTAGTAAACACAACACAGACAATACTTTCAGGCACGTGGTGTGATTCTTGGGGTGTCCTGGGCAGGCCAGTTGGCAGGAACAGGCAGGAATTGAACGCAATGATCCTGATGTGCACCTTCCAACTCCGCATCTTCTATGATTCTAAAAAAGAAAATACAAAAAAAAAAGAGTATGAATTGTAGCTATATTATTTGAAAAAAAAAAAAATCAAAACCCACCCTATTTTTATGTTTATTTTACACTTTCCAAAGAGTTTTTGTCAGATACTCTTGAGAAGAATTAGTGCAGATATATTAATTTCACATATTCCATAAAATAGTGTTTTTTACTCACTCTAATCTCAGTGATACAGACTGGGTAACTGAGCAACATTGTGTTCTTTTTGTATTGTTTCAGCAACATAAAATGTCAATTGACTGTCAGTATTTACTCAGTGTTATGGCTTTGAACTCGCTCTGAGTTCAGCCTCCAGGGCAGCAGAATTTTCAGGACTGTGGCTACAACATCTTAGTAATTCCTTTTGAGAACAGGCCAAAATCTCTGTTGTCTAACCAAATAGCTTGGAGGGAAGAACAGAGGTCAGTTCAAACAAGCAAAATCTGACGACTTTTTGTTTTGCTGAAAAGAAGCACCCAGAAAAAAAATAATCCATTTTGAGTAGAACAGAATGATAGATTCATTTAGGTTGGAAAAGAGATCATCGCATCTAACCCGTGACTGAACACCACATTGTCAACTAGACCATGGCACTAAGGGCCGTGTCCAGTCTTTTCTTAAACACCTCCAGGGATGGTGACTTCACCACCTTCCTGGGAAGCCTTATTTCAATGCCCAATCACCCCTTCTGTGAAGAAATTCTTCCTATATGTCCAACCTAAACCCCCCCTGGTGCAGCTTAAGGCTTCAGAAAAAGCTTTTTGAGACCCTTCCACGCACTTCTTACAGCAAGTACAAATAACTAAGACATCAGGTTGCAAATTATAGACACACCAATAATTTTCTGCCCCATAGCCCAGTTAGCTGGGTACTTCACCTGCATAAGAGAGAGAGAGAGCTCTCCTCTCTGTCTGAGATAATTTCTCAAGACCTATCTTACAGAAGCATGTACAAACCATTGTGTTATTGGCTGTCCAGTCTTCCCAGTCCTAGCTGCATGGCAGGTCTGTTTGATCTGCCTCTGAATCATGTGCAGCTCAAGATTGAAAGTTAGGCTACCCTGCGTAGGAGTCCCTGGGCCAATATCACTCCCTTTGGATCATGTTCCATCTTTTATTTTAAATAGTTAAGTGATCATTGGAAGCAAGGCAAATCTTCTAACTTCTTGTCCAGAGAATCACTGAGTCAGAATCTGGCTTAGTATTTCAGTTTATGAAGGAATATTTAGGTGTTTTGAACCAAGAGGTCCTGTCTCAGAAGCAGAATACATCTTCTCCCATCCTTGGCTATTAGGTGAATGCTTTGCAATTAGCCACATAAGTAGTAATTTCATGAAACTCATGGGGAATTTTTTTTTTTTCTTTTCATTATCTTCCTTAGATTCTTTTAAACAACAAAAAAAATCAACATTTGCACATCCTTTGGGGGAAATTACATTGGATAAGAAACTCTTTGCCTCATATTATCATGAAAAATCAAAACAGAATACTCAAGGTAAACTGAATGAAGTTGTTCTGTGGCAGTTGAATAACAGAAGTTTTCCTTAAATCATAATAATCCCTTCTAAAGTTAAAAAATTCTAATATCTGGTGAAACCAGACCGAGCCTGTGGCTACTTTAAGCTGTATTGAAAACCACAGCCTGAGGTGCAGAGTTGCTCAGAGGGCTTCCCTGCTTCTTGCACTTGGTTCATGAAACTATTCCCAGGGAGGAATGACCCACCTCTTCTTAATCATCACACCACTGTACATGAGAGCAGAGCCTGACTGCGCTCATTTAAAACAGGAATTGTTTGGAAGGTTTCCACGGTCTCCAAGCTCTTCTGTCCTTTTTGTTAACATAGGAGGAAAAAAAGTCATGAAGAAAAATAAAAGGGGTAGGCAATAATGCTTCTGGAAAGGCAGAATTTTTATTAAGATCATACCCTGAGTTAAGTGGCTCCTTCTTTGACAGCAGCCATACTGCTGCTCTTTGAAGGGCAAGAAGCTGAACTTTCAGGAAGCCAATTAGGAAATGCTTCAGAAAGAGGGGTAGTGATAGCAGCCATCTGAGAGACTGACTGCAGTAAAGGGTCCTCAAAGCAGTGGACTCCAACTATTTTCAACATAGCTATTATCTTTCTTTTGCATTACTTAAAAACTGCTTTTACAAAAAGCACAAAATGACTTGAGGCCTTTTGTTGGGGTCCCAGAGCTTTACAAGTGAATAGTTCCACAGCAAACATCACTTACCAGTGGCGCTTTACTTCAGAGAAAAATATGTTTCCTTAAGACAGATAATAAATACCCTTCATATCGTTGTGGCTGATAAGTCAAAACAAGCCTTAAAGGTGCATTATGTTCTGCCTTTGCAGTCCTTTTGCTTTTCAGAGTCAGAAAGGATTGATGTTTCTCTTGGGTCACTGCTGAATACCTAACTGTACAGAAATACTAAATTCTGTCCTGCCATTGAGAACAGTAAGGAAAGAACAGCAAGGAAAGAACAGTAAGGAAAGAACTAAATGGCAACAAGAAGCATGAACTATGTTTACATGAAACTTTGTTTGATTGTTTAGTGCAAAATAAAATATTAATGAGAAAAGAATAATAATAAGCTTCCCCTGATCACACATGTGATCACACAAAATAACAACCAAAATTCATGAATGTAATGATTTGATGCCTATCTTGTTATTATAAGACAAAAGTGCTCCTACTAGAAAAAATGGTGACTTTCTTGATCTGTCTGAACTGGGCTGAAATCTTTCTGTTCTCACTAGAACTCCAGTGAAAAATAACGTGTAAAAATTAATAATAATGTTTTGAGAAATCTAGCATAATAGCTTTCTTCCATAAATCTCACCATAATTAAGAACAATGTGACTCAAGGGCTCATGATTTCTCATGTTAGAAAAACAATGCAGGCTGGTATTTTTAACAAGACTGCTGCTCATGATTAATGATATCTGTTGTTAATGCACTTTAGATACATTCACTGCACCCTCACACTGTCTTGCAGCTCTTGAACAAGGATGAACTTTACCCGGCAGCTTCACTGGATAATGGCATTAGGATTTACTGATCAGCACAGCCCTGTCATCCTTATATTCTGATTAAAGGTAGCCTTCAGCATCTGGACATGCAACTTCTGACCCCGAGGTGCTGTGCTGGGACAAGAGATCTATCAGTAATTCTCCACAATACAGAGAGCACTGCTACAGCAAGGCTGAATGCTAAGAATAGTGGAGAAATTATCATAAAAGTGAATATTTATTTACTTGTTTCTATAAAGCACTAACACTCCTCAGCTGCATTCACAGAAATCCTGTGTTGTTTGGACTTAGTTCAATTAGACTTATTCCTGATTAATGTGCTCTTCAATATTCATTGCTGGAATGTAGATTTTTCCCATTTGGATACACTAAATCAGATATTATTCACTATTAGTGGCTTGCTACAGTTTTAATTTTCCTATTATTCTATCTTATTTTGCAGCAGTATGCACATTTTAAAGTACGCCTCTATGTAATCTGCAGGATAGAAATTAAAATGATTGCACAACTTCTATATTATATGCTTTGAGAGACAGAAAAATTAAGATAAAATTTTCAATTTTCATACCTATTTTTATCACAGCCTTTTCATATACCCTGACTTTCCCAGAGTTTTCTGAAGTCAGCAGTTCTTCAGAAAGATTATCACCTTCAAAAAAAAAAAGGTAAGTTAGTTATTTGTGTGTGTGCTGTAAAATAATTTACATGTGCTAGACACTTTACTATCCCTTCCCTGTTTAAACACCTTTGTTTTGTTCATTTTTTTATATGGGAGTTTCTGCTGGAATGTTCTCTTGGAAACTGCTTTATCATCTACAAGTCATAATTTGGCCATTTGATCACTGCTTAGCTTGTCCTAAACCGAACAGAAGCTCCAACTCCTGCCACGTTGCCTTTCAGATTTTTCTTTTTTCTGTGTCTGATCATTCAGATAACCTCAGTGCAAATTATCACTTATATGATTAAAACAATGCCTTTGAATATTGTGAATGTTTTAAGTCTAAATGTCACATAGTGATTTATGCATCTAGGAATAGAAACATATCCATCATCCGCCTGAAATATGGATCTTATTTAATGAATATAATCTGGCATCTGATTAAAAAAAACATAAAGGAGAAATTCTTCTCTGCTTTGCTGGCCTGCTCAGAGGGACGTGTCTTCACAAGGCTTTTTTAGTGTAAAACCTGTCATCATTCACTTCTGTTGAAATGTACAGTCAGTATTATCTTTCCCCACGTGGCTTTACCATAGTTAGGATTGTTTAATGATGAAATAATAATCTGCAGAATAGTTATGCTGCTTACATGGTGTGGTAAAAAAAGGGGTTTCATGATGTGAAAATACAAGACTGTTGCCAACAGACCTCACTATTTCGCCTATACACCTGAATGATACACATTTGCAATGTGAAATACTCAGTTAAACGATTCTTTTCTTGTTAATAGTTATGGAAGTCTTTATTTAGTTTTCCAGACCGATCTTCACAAAAGAGTATCACAGTGGTCCATTCCAGCTTTGAAATCTAGCAGATTTTTTTTTCTGAAAGTGGAAAGGACTTCAGCTGAACTCCACAAGATTATAGTTTGTTCACAAGAATACAATTTTGAAGATCAAAACTTGATGATTACTACTTTCCTTAAGTCACAAGCTTTCTGTGGTGAATACTATAATCATTTAAAAGTGGAATAGAATGGTCTTTTTTGTTATATTCAAAGCAACATTTTATTTTCCTTAATATAACCCTTTCATTACTATTTTGAAAGCAGTAAGATGGTAGAGTCCATCAGCAGATTGTTTCCATGCTTGCTCATAGCTTTTGCAGCAGCTCTTGATCTGCTTTCAAGGAATTTACTGCAGAAATATACAATTTATAGAGCAGAAAGAATGCAAGGTTTAAATCAAGTTCAGTGGATAAATGCAGGAACAGAAAATTATCTTAAGAAATAATTGAAGCTCAGCAGAATCTCAGCTTGTGGTGTGGTGGCTCTGAAAGGGTGCTTCAAACCATCTCGAACCTCACTCTTCAGGATGGTTTTCAGTTGCCGGTCAATATTTTAGACTTTGTGTCTTGTACCAGCTGTTTGTGGTTGTGCTTAGCTTTGAGCTATGAAGCCAAACTGATAGGTAAGGAAATGTCATTATGTAGAACCCATGGAAGATCAGTAAGTCACCTGCTGTGGTCCTTTCTCATGATCTCTCTAAGGTCAGACTTGGAATTCGTGTGAGGAGGACAAGTGAAAGGGAGATTGGATTTGCAGACTGCAATATCTCTCACAAGTTAGAGGATCTTTTTTCAGCAGTTCAGCTGATGCAAAATTCAACATTTTTTAAAAATAATTGTCTTGGATTATTGTGATGGGCTTCTGTTTCCAAGTAATTTTAGCTTTCTTCAGTGGCTTGTATTAAAATAATTGATGGTTCCAGTTGGACAAGGATTTACTTTAAAAAAAAAACCCACATACAACATGGAATGTGATTGCCTGGACCTAGTGAGTCTCCTTTATAATCACTGCTCTTTTAGTGGAAGGCTCTGGCTCATGTCTCCTCATAGCTGAAGTAAAATAAGTTAACTAGTACTTTGCACATTTCCAGCAGCACACACCTAAAGAGCTGTAGCATCCCTGCTGAACTTCACCTATACAGGCCTTGTGAGAGCATCTCATGTTGGTCAGGAAGAGTGTTCCACTACTGCTTCAGCTTTCACCTGACAAATAGAGTTCTTTCACTAAAAATGAGGGAGTATTTGCACATACAGCCAGATCCCTTTTTTTAAAAGAAGAGTCACACTAATTTGAAGACAACAGCTTTGCAGATCTCTTGCCTTGTGCAGGGTCTTTCTGTTCATGTCCTGGTCCCCAGCTTCATATTTGACCCCTATGGGTAAATCATGGGAAACTTCCCAGCAACTTTAGTACTTGGCTGCTTTCCAGGGTCAGCCCACCAACACTGGGGACCAGGATTTACCTGTCTGGGGCCAGTGCTGGGCACAGGCATGCAAAGGGGGCTGGGAAGAGGCCTGACTGGAATGCCAAGTTGGTGGGCTGGGGCTGTGGAGGGAGATGCCCTGGCATGACATGGCCATCACATGGTGTGAGCTTAGAGCAGCCCCACTCAAGGTGGGTCTTACAACACATTCCAACTCAGCTCCACCCCGGACATCTACCTCAGCCTCTGTCACTGCCCCTGGCAGGGCTGGCTGGTCACCCACATCCATGCCAACCCCAAACCAAGGGTTTGAGGCAGGTGGCAGAGCCCCTGGGAGTACACAGAGAAGGCCCTGTCATGACTACTCCCTGCCCCATGTTACTGTACATTCAAGAATCCCTTCTTGAAAGTACCTCTACTCCCAAATAAAAAACTACAGCACCTTTGTAACACTCTTATCATCATGAGATGCCTCTGTCATCAGGGTTGAAAGGCTGTGACATTTAGAACAGGAGTGTGCTGACCCTGGTTTGTATGTAAAGGATCAATAAATCCCATCTTCCAGAACAGTGTCTGCAACCTGTAGTTTCCATCTCTCCAGGCTGCAAAGGGCAAAGGTGACACAGTAAATCCAATTGTTAAAAAAATCTCTCTTCTGTAATTTTACCTATGAGCTTCTATTGTGATTGTCTACTTAGTGGGAAAATCTGTATTCACATATGGAAAAATCCACTGGTATGCACCTTTAAACAAATTTTAAACAGGTTTAAACAAATATGGAGTATGAAAATATCAAATAATACTTTCTGGTACATACTTTATAGTATTTATTATAAAATGTAGCAATTAGATTACTTTGTTGAAATACTAAAGGAAGATATTGAGAAGAAAATTAATAAGGCACCTCAAATATTTTCACCAGAAGCACAAGTAGTACATACATTTTTGCTGCTGAAAAGTCACTGTATCTGACAACTTCTACTGTGTGGTTGTGAATACAGAATGGTTTGGTAACTCACCTTTTGGTTTTGTGAGAATCATTGAAAAAATCCTTGCTATATTCATTTTGGAGGTCTTTAAATGTGCTGTGCTACATAGAGAACTTAAAAAAACAAGAGAAAACAAAGCAAAAAGTTGCAGTCAGACTTTGGTATATAAAAATTTCCAGGTTCTTTTTGTGCATACAAATCACTTTTGTAAGGAGTTAGAAATGATAAATGGAATTATTCTTTTAAGAAGAGATTTGGTAGAATCACCCTCCATGTTAAACCCGGGTAATTAACACTGGGTTCTTAAATGCAACCCAGGTGATTAACACAGGGTTCTTAAATCTACCTAAGTTCTTAAGAGTTACATTTAAAAGGTGCTACATTCAAAAAGTGCAGGATCCTGGGGACTTTTGAGAATGAGTGATCATTTAAGTAATTAAATGTGGGATTAGAAGCTTGTGGTTAGACATTCAAGTCTCAATCTTGGCTTGCATTTAAATACATTCTAAATAATTTCATTATTATTCACAAGTGATAAGTCCTTAAGATGGAGGTATTAAGCAAGTTCTTATTGCCTGTTCCTGAACCAGCTGAAGCTCTGGGAAGTGAAAATTATTTTTGGACAGTGTGTTGTTTTCTCCCCACATGGAGATATGGTGATAGAAAACTGAGTCAATATAACAAAATATGACAAAAGCAGTATGAGAAAGAGAAAAGAAGGGACAGAGGGGAAAACAAATTCAGAGAGTGTGGGGAAAGGCAGGCAGTAGAAGATACAGAGTGAAATGCTGTCAAAAGAAAAATACATTGAATATCTGTCACTGGGTGGTTCTGTGTGTGCCTAGCTTTCATCAGTAATAGAGGGCACAGACTTCCATTTCAAGTTTGATGCAGCCCTCAGAACTCTTTCCACTAACTTCAGTGAGTTTGGGATTAAGCACTTAGGGGGAAGACTGGTTACAGTTAAACTCAATGCCTTTTTTTTTTTTTTT
>VXBT01000484.1:813393-936978 GCA_013400235.1 Oriolus oriolus
GTTGCTTTCCAGGCTGGAGTTTTGCTTATCCTTAAAAAAACAATACCCCATGTAAAAGCAGTGTGGGAAAACTACAGTGTTCAAGAGAGGGAAATGTTACAGCAACAGGGCATTCCTCCGGGCGGGACTCTGTTTTTGCTGGTAGCAGTTTGGAAACCACGAAAGCAGAAGAAACCTCTTTTTTTTTCAAATATAGAAAAGACTTTTGAAACCTGCATCTGACCGATATTATATGTTTTTGTCCTTTATGCACGTTAAGTAAAGTGAGAGGTACTAAAAAGAGAAAAAGAGGGTTTTTAATTTAATTTCTTATTATTTCTTTTAATTTTTTAATCTTGTTAGTAATAAACTTCCTTATATTCTCTGAAGTTTGTGCCTGCTTTCCCTACTTCTAATTCTTATCTCACAAAAAGTTAAAAGCTACAAATTAAACCACTACAAAATCTTTCAGTCCCTTTTCCTGTATGCTGTTCATCAGCATACATAAATAAATAGTCTGACCTCTAATTTCCTTGTCTTTCAATCTTATTCTGAATAATCCTTACCTCCTCCCACTCAAGAAATCTTGATACTCTTACTCAAATTTCTCTTTTAATTCCTAGTTATGGACTTCTGTCACACACACTGTCTTTTCCTTTCCAATCTCTGTTTAAAGCTTTTCTTAATAGATAAGTAGCCTTATAGAAAATAGACTGTTTTCTGTGTCCATGGGGTGTTCTTTCCATGTACAAGAGTATGTGGAATATCATCTCAGTGGTCATGGGAGACAAAGGTGTCCTGGTGTCCTGGAATATGCATATTACTCCAGAATACCTCGATTCCAAAACCTTTTTAATCTTCAACTAGGAAAACAAGCACGTATTCCATACAAGCCTCCTGCCTTGCCAGACTGATACCATTTTTGATCCATCTGAGACTGGTCCCTGAAAGTAACTATATGGCATGAATAGAAGGGCTCATGGAGCTGTGATCACTGCAAGAGATGAACTCCATCCACTTTATAGTAATTTGTAAGAGCCGAGTTCTTTGGAATCAGAACACTCCAGATGTCAGCTGGAGTAGGCAGATGAGGCCTTTAGGAGGAAATTGCCAACCTCTGCTACTTTTTTCCTTTCTCTTTGGAATGGTGGCTGTGAATATTGCAGATCTGAATGTCTTTTATTCCATTTCCTGTGACGTTTGACCATCATTTGCTGTTAGAACACTGTGCTGTTCTTGACCTTGATAGTGAAACAGCATCAATTTCCAGCTGAGACCAGTAGCCAGCTTGTCCCTGACAGAATGGCCATTTCATAGCTGCTGCTGTTATGGACCCTGACCTGCAAATCCTCCATAGATTCTGGTCAGTGCTGTCATGGCACAGGTGGTCTCTGCATTTTAACAAACAAGCAAGAGATAAAAAGATAACAAGAGTGAATGAATAGCACAGCTGTGTGGTTTTCTTTTTTTCACTAGAATTTTAATAAAATAGGAAATACAAAAACACAAAAGCTCCAACAGTGAAAGAATTAGCTAACACCCCTCCCAACAAGCACACACAAATTTCTGCATGTTTATTCCAATTGCTATTGAAAAGCAAATGACTAGCCTGTCTCTTATTCCATCTCTTCCAGGACATAAAATAACAGTTTAGGAATGGTCAGCTCCTCTCCATTTGAGTTCAGTTGTTAGCCTTTGAGATTGCTGTAATGCTGACACAGCAGAAGAACAAAGTAAACGGGGAAAACTTGGCCACTTAGTGAGGCTGAGTCCTTTGAGGAACTGAGACACAAACTCCTGAAAACACTCGGGACCTTAATTGCCATTGCCTGGAACTGACATCTTTGACAGTCAGATCTTCATTACTCAAAATGTTATGTGCTCTAAAAGATGTCACTGGGTCTCAGTGACAGACAGAATTTGATTTCTGAAGTTTCCAAGTTCAGTGGAAAATACAGCAAACAGTGAGAACTATTCTAAATCGATAGTGTCATAATTCAAATCTTAATATTTGCATACCTTTTTGAAAATTTTGATGAGGCCTAACCTCATGGTTCTTGGCCTTTTATGGAAACTTACATGCTCAAGTTAAAGAAGCAAAAATGTATCTTTTTCCAGTTGTGGCTATCATTACACTAACCGTAAAAAAGTTAATTCCAGCAAAATTTCAGTCTGTCTTCTAAATAATGCAAAATACCAGCTGTATGTTGTGCAGTGTTATTTATCAGCTGTGAGAATGATTTTGCCTTTGAGCACTTTTCTCCCATGAATTCTTCCTTTCAGAAATAGTCAGAAATCAGTACATGTGCAGAATAGATCATTAAAGAAGTATTCTAAAAATGAAGGAAAACATGAATTCCAAAGAAGAATGCACTTATGTCACTGACAATACATGAAGAGTCTAATAAAATCTTTTTCATATTCTAATTTATTCTGTGATAACATAGGTCATAAGCTGAACTGAGTAAATTGCTATATAAAAGAAAATTCTCCCTCATTCTAATGATTTTCATAGATTCAAAATGATTGTTTGTTTCCTTGATTTTAAGAAATGTATTTCTGTTTTAAACATGTAGTTTTTCAGTAAAGTTAAAAGAAGTCATATAAACTTATTGAAAATTGGCATAATTATGACATTTTGAGACCAAGTTTTCTGACATGCACAAACCAGCCCAAAGTTTGAATGGTATTTTTGGGCCTAATTTAATAACATATTATAATGAAATCATTGTAAGGACATCAACATCTGTAATATGAGAAAGGTATCTTTTATTTGTTGGAGGAACAGCTACTGCACTGTAGGTGAACAAGATAACCTGTGGGGTTCTTTCCCATCAGAGATATCATCTCTCTCTCTCTCATTGAATCAGACATAGAAGTTACATATTGCATGGATGTTTTGGAAGAAGCGAGTGTGTAATATTTTAAAGACCAAACACCTGTAGCTACAAAATCAACTTCTATCAAGTTACTAGACTTGGAATATGTAATATACCTTTCCAAATCAGTCTCCAAGATATAGGACTTAGGAATATTTCTGTCCTACTACAATGACAAAATCATAGCAAACTCAATGACACTATGTATTTATTAAAACAGGTCACACTTCAAAACACAGTTACAGTACATAATGGATTTACCATGAAAAGACAATTTGCAATATTCAGCTTTCGGATTTTTATATATTCAAGACAACTGTGAATGAAAATTAAGCTCTTACTGTATGCAATCTTGGAATTCGCCTGAATTTACGCTTAAAAGCTGAACAGTAGCATCTCCAAGATGAAGCCTGTAATTTTAAAAGTATTAGTAGTGAGTTAACTTGAAACATGCTTTTCCCACAAAAGAATTTTCTAAGCTCTTGAGGGGCAAAATTAAATTTCTGGCCACTCTTTCATTTGCATTTCCATACTCTGACAGTTTCCATAATTGGATTATTTCTGAAATAAAGAAGACAATCATATTTTATTTAAACAATGGGAAGTAGAAAGACTTATAAAGGAAGTATCTACTTTAGAAAGTCTACAGCAGCAAACTGAAAATAAAAACAAGCTTTCAATTCCACATTTCTAAGAAAATTCTCTGTAGATAAATATTATCTGTTTAATGGAATTTACTTAAAACGATGTTTACATTCTAGTAAACTTACTTTGGAGCAAGGTGTCTCTTAGTGTTCAGCACTTCCAGGTCTTTTCAAAGTACATGTCATAAAAAAATAGAATGTTTGAGAATGAGTGGCCAGAAAGCCATATAGGGGCATTTTGACATTTGGGCCTCTTTGGCCCACTGCACAACTAATTCCAACTGGTTTCTTCCATTCCCTTCGGTCTCTTGCTTATGGCAGCCATCCTGCAGTTCTGGATGCTCAAACAGCTCCAGCACAGATAATCTTCAAGAGCTGGTTTCTCTTCCCCACATTTTCACTGATTTCTGATAAAACAATGAGTCTTTTGGCTCATCCCATTTCCTTGTGCAGATCTAGACTATAATCCAAGTCAAGCAAGATGATTAGTCCTATTTTGTGGTACCTTCTAAAAAAGTAAATTTTTTGAACTATACATTGTTTTACAAATGTCTTACAAACATTTTCAAAAAAAGAAGTGAGTTGAGATAAAAGAAAAAGTGAATGAAAACAAAAAAGAAGGTAAGTTTAACAATGGGGGGGATCACAGAGCACTGAACACCTAGCAGACTTGGAAGCTAGTCTCACTAGTTTCTCCATATAACCAGGAAAGAGCAAAATACTGCAAGATATTTACAGCACTCCAGAAAGGCTCTAGCTAGTTTGATCTTAAAATCCCTCAATGATGGAATCCATAAACTCCTTAGCTCACCTATTGTAGCTAGGAGTCTATTATGCCATAATGGTGGCATAATATTTACATTTTAGCTCTTAAATTCTCAAGTTCTGAGGATCATTATAATTTAAATATGGTTTGAAATGAATTTAGTTGAATGAGAAACTTGATTCTTTCTTTTCCTCATTAATTTTGCATGTTAAAATATGGTCATACAAAATAATGTAGTGAGCTCACTCTGACCAGGGGATATTCTGAAAGGCTTTAGCTTGAATGTGTCTGAAAGTTGCATCTCCGTATTATACAGAAAACATATAGACTTAAAAGGACTACTTATTTGAGAAAGGAGCACCTTGCTGACTGTAGTGACACTTCCTGGAGTCTAATTTGGGAATAACAGGCATAGACCTGTTTTTTCTCCGGAGGTTTACTATTCATTTGCATAATTAACACAAACATAATGACTACAGGAGAACGCTACATTTTATTCTTGGCCTTCCCTCAGCCCTTCAGTCTCTTGCATGATCAGATCTCTTCTTGCTGATGATATTTTTGCAAGCAATACTGTGGTACTGGACAGTCTTTTAAGCAGGATACATTGTTGTAACATTAAGGGCTGAACTCTGTTCAGCTTCTCTGTGTCATAAACATATTTATTTAATGTTATGTCTTATGTGGTGGGAGTCCCAACACTGCATTAGTCATGACAGGAATAGCCAGCATGTTTGCCATAGTGAAGTGTCACCCCATCGGTTCTACCCTGGGATTGCACTCTGCAGGAACACAAATATGCTGGTGATCATAATGGATTGGATGGATGGATGGATTCAATGGATTATAAGGTGCACAGTCAAGTGGAGGATCACAGAAGAAAATGTTGAGAGTCCATGGCATACACGTGCTACAACAGGGGAAAGTGATCTAATGGGTAATGGTATGAGATGAATGATATCCAAGTGACATGTAGATGGTGAATTTCAGCTATATGTTTATATATATTGCAAAGAATCCTCTCGCCATGGCAGGTATAAGGAAATAATCTGGCATGAAATGGTCCAGACTTCTTGGAATCAACATGGAATATTGATGTCCCTTGTCCCTTTGATATGAAGTCAATCAGTTGTTGTGGCGGTCTGCAATGCTGAGTTCAGCATGAAAATCAATGATATTAACTGGATAGATTTCCCCGCCCAAGAGAGCGACCATGAGGGCGGGGAAGAAGGAGAGGCAGAGGGTGACAAAGCCTAAAAGCACAGCCCTCCTTCTACCACTCAGCTATTGCAGCTGCCCAGCTTCCAGAAAAGCCCAGGGCCCCAAGTCCCTAATTGGTTTGTCCCCCTATGTTTATTCATGTTCCCTGTTAAATATGTAATCTCTGAGTAGAAAGTTCTTTTCTGTTAGTTAGTTGCTTGATCTGTTCAAGTTGTACCCNTTTCTCCTTCCCCCTGCTGGCAGGGGCATAAAACCCCCTGCCACAGAGCCCCTTTTGCTCCTTCTATAGCACTCTCCCTTCGAGCTTGTTCCCCCGCTCCTGGGAATAAAGCTTGGATTTAGCTGCTGCAAAGGAGTCCTTCCCATCCTTCGCCTCCGCTTTGCTGACTAAACCATCGATTACTCGCAGCTCGCAGAGAGCCGGGTGATCTTCAGCGGCTGTCCAATACCACTGCCGCCCCTTGGCTACCGGGCAGCCAAGCGGTCGCTGCGGCAAGTTGTTACTACCCGTTCAATTACCACTGAGCTGAAGTCAGTGAGTTATTCATAACTGGGTATAATTTTCTTTTTTGTTAAACTGAGTAGGCTTCTCACTGTGTAACATTTTGTCCAGCCCTAGATTAATTTTTCTTCCTGTTTGTACACAACTTTCTTTGATTTTTGAAAGTAGGGACAATTGGGAAAAACCCACAACAAACCAAACCATACAGATTCCAAAAGAGGTTAGGGAAAAATTGAGTTGCTGCTCTACATTAGTGAGCTGCAGTGTGCCAGTGCTAGCAACATACATAGACTGTTGACTATGTCATTTTTGGAGAGAACAAATTGGCATTTCAGTTCTGTTCTTTCAGTGACAAGTTAATTTCTGGATTCCTATTTAAGTATTTGATAATGGAGAGAGACACAGGGAGAGAAGGGGTTACTGATTGAGGTCCTCTCGTAAGGATGTGCATACATGCCTCTGCAGCATATGCATGTTGTGTGGGAGGTGCTGTCCAACTGCAGCTAACCCATTAGTTCCAGATAAGAGAGAGGCTAAAAAGCTAGGTCTGCTCATCCATTCCTGAACTTTGAGGGTTGTATGTTCAGTTTCTGCTCAAAATATTTTTCTGGTCAGATTCCTGAGGAAAATAATGAAAATTAAGTGGTGTTTGTCGCCCTTTTAATGTCTTTTTATTGCCACCACAAAATTTATTTCTCCACTTTTAAGTAATGAAAATCAAAGTTCCCAACAAGATAGTTTTTTTAAGATTAGTGTATTGATTTCACTGCTCAAATATGAAATGAGTTTTAAGTTTGTATCTTGAAAATTTTTTCTCTCATTTACAGCTTTCTCTAAAGGGTCTTGTGTAAAAGTTACTCTGTTTTGTCTCAGAGCATGATAATAAATCAATGAAAAATAATACAGGAATTAATTTTTTAAAGAAAAAAGGGTAATAATACTTCTTCCACATCTGCATGAATGATTTTATTATACCTCATTACTATGCAATGTCATCCCTGCAAGCTTTTGTAAATAATGCTGCTCAAAATATTCTTGATGTTAATCAAAACACTTGTCTTGTTCATGTCTCTCGCAGGAAGTATTCATTATTGGAAATAGCTTTAAATTTTGACCATACCTCTTATTATTCGCCTCTTTATCTTCCTCTCTTTTCTTCCTGTCCATCTCAGTACACGCTCAAAAAAAAGAATTGCACTGGATTTTGAGATGCAAAGACAGAATCACAAGCAAACTGGATAAGACAAGTTCTATATGTCATTAAAAAAGACACAGCTATATTTGTAAAAAAATACCTGTATTCACATGTGTTTTGTCCAAACAAAACATGAATACACGGCATGAAAGACCCCATGAAATAATAAAGGAGGCACATATGGAACTTATAGAAAAGTCTGATGTTCAGCTAGCATGTCAGAAGTAAGAAATTGAAATGTAACAGATCTGATCAGCTTATTTAAATACTTCTCATGGTAATTAGCAGTTTGACGTTATTTTCTGAGGGACACTGTGCCTACCAGCCACAGGATAATGAAAAAAAGCCCCATGTAAACCTCCAGGGAAGTAACACATTGTCAAAAAGGAAAAAGGGCATGTAGATAACATTAATTCTTTCTCACGGAAAGAAGACACTAACGTTCAATTCCTACATCTCCTAAAAACAAAAACATAAAAGAGAAAATGTTTCTGGGTGTTTTTTACTCTTGACTGATATGACTTATCTTCACCCTTTGAAATGCTGTTTTATTACATTTATATATATTACACACTTTTTAGAAAGAAAATGATGACTTTTCTGTGCCAATCTTTTATTACCTTTACACCCTTCAGAGCTGTAATCTTATTAGTGATTGCTTATGGAATTACTTTACAGTACTGCTCAGCAAAACAGGATGCACAACTAAAACGACTTATGAAGGAGATAAGAAAATCATAGCTTGCTTGATGCAAGAAGTTATTGGCTTAATGTGGTATCCTACTGTTGACTTTTCTTAAATATGATGTCCCCAGAGCTTCCCAAACCAAATTACACATCCCTATGTATACCAGACAGCAGTGAGTGTTGGTAAGACAGGCAGCATGGTAAAGAACGAAAAAAATTTCTTCTCCCATTACTCCCTGATTTAGTTTTTCCTTTTAAAACATATCTTTCTATAGTCAACATTCCTTTGTTGTGCAGCAGAAAAATCAATGTGGGACCAAAACTCTTTAGCTCAATGGAAAATTCTATTTCTTGGCAATGTTTTGAAACATGGCTTAGAATTTCAATATTATATGGGATGGAAATTCCTTCTTCTGGCTGCTTCTAACTTCTCTAATTTATCATTCATTCAGAGTAAGGAGATAATAGGTAGGAAATGCAGTCTTGTAGTTAGGGGTCCAAAGAACAATGTATTTTGAATCTAAACCTACTGAAATATGTGCAACACCTCTTAAACTGTTTTTACAGCTCTGCATAGCCCACAGTGATTTGGGAAAAAAAAAAGAATATTCAGCATGCTGTATTTACAGTGAACCTCTAGGAAAGCCATTCCTCCTTTTCTTTCCAGTAATTCACTAAGAAAAGTGACCATAATCAGATCTCTTATATTTCAAAAAAGTAGTTACTTGGCAACTGTGACTGTGATTCTAGACTGCAGGATATATGTGCATTTTAGGTGATTTCCCCAGGTGCTCAGCAATATGTTTTTATTTTTTGAGTGAGAACTGGGATTGCAAAAGTGTTTCCTGTGGAAATAAATTCAATTCATCCCCGTTCTTCTGCCAAAGGATACCATAAATTGCTCATATGGTTATTGTGTTCTCAAGAGCAATATATGGAACAATATATGCAGTATTTCACTTTCAATGTGAACTTAACACCAGAAGAGTGCTCACTGCTGTCTCTACTAGGGCAGAAAGTTACTGACAGTTGAGTTAGAGTACTGATTAGTCACTGCATATGAAATTCAACAAATCTTCTATAGGAAATCATGCACCCTTGATTCTGCCATCCTTCCTCCACTGTGTTGTAACTTGTACAATAAGCAGCACCACTGAAAGATATGGATAAACACTCTGGTGTGTATATTACTCAGTCTATTTAAGTGGCAGAACTGGAGCTAAAATAAATAACAATGAATTATGAAACATAAATTTCTGTGTTAAACAAAACCAAATCAGGCTTCTGTGTACTTTTGCTTACTCCACTAAGCCTCTTTTATAAGATGTACTTGTGGCTTGGGAGTAGGATGGACAGAAGTACTGTCAGAGTTTACCTAACTCTAGCCCAGACTGTAATTTTATTACTATAATAGGGCTGAAAGTCTTTTGCTAGACTTATTTAGCATAGTTTTTTTCAAGTCAGTATGAAGCATTTAAGCGCATTTTCATCATACCATTTATCTTTACCTCTTGTATAAGAGATGTGCAGGTGTGTAAGAAGACAACAGCATGACTACTTTTAAACTACATACATATTCTTAATTTCATACAGAAGCGACCTGAAGAGGCACTTAAAATATTAAATGTCCAGTATTGAAAAAAAACAGCATGCAAGGTAAACGTGATGTATTATCACTTCAGGGTTAGTGTATTTCAAATGTTCCTAGTCAACAAGCTGTGATGAAAAGGAACATGAAACCCTCTAAAAGACATCTCACTTACTGCCCTAATACTTAGACAGACAAGCATCTCAGGAGAAATTACGGAAAAATACTTCTAGGAGTTTTTCATTTGCAGTAGAATGGAATGACTCCGTAACTACTGTTATTTGACCATTCTGTTTCAAGCAAGGCAACACTCTTATATTGTAGTATTTTATATATCACCATAGAAGTGCTAGTGTATATAAAGGTGTACATTCTAAAACAAGGATCAGTCATAACATCCTAGTTAAAACCATTATCTATTTTGTGCAAGTAAATAACATATCTTTCACAATTTAATCTTAATTTTACAAAATTTGTCTCAGGATTTGAGTGGTGTTTTCTTGCTTCCTATAAACTCCTGATTTTTTGCCAGTGGTCAAGGCATGCATTTTAGAGTTTTGTCATATTTTTGTCAACATCTGTGTCATGGTCTTGACCACATCAATACTTTCATTGAACTTCAGTTTTATTATCTGTAAAATATGTCCAAGAAATACTGCCATTTTTAAAGTTTATTCATAGATTTGGAAGTATAGACAAGTGCAAAATTTTAATTTTTACTTAAAAATTGTGAAGTTAAATCTGTGTTCAGTAATTCATAATGTCAGAAGGAACTAGTAGAACTTTGGTCTTAACCCACATAAGACAAGGTATAAGCTTCATCTAGCTAATTTTGATTATGGTCCTTGGCATAAATTTACCTACCCTGTCCTGTGCTGCTTTGGGTCTGTTAACCTACTTTTTTTGTTTTAGCGTCTAGGGTTTTTTCTTGTCACATTTGTGCTTTACTGACTTAAAGGGCTATTATGTATCTGTATTTTCTCCCTGTAACTTACCTTACCTTTTGTATGTAAGGTATTCTATTTGATAAACCCTCTGGAGGCAAACCTAGTGTATCAAATTATTCATCCCTGCAAGTTTTCAAGGCCAGGTTGGATGGGGCTCTATGTAACCTGGTCTAGTGGAAGGTGTCCCTGCCCATGGCAGGGGGTCGGAACTGGGTAATCTTTAAGGTCTCTTCCAACCCAGGTTCTAGGACTCTATGATAAAACACAGAATGGTTCATTGTGTGCTATAGTTTTAAGGTTTTTTTGTGATGTGATTCTGATCAGAGAGACCAAACCAAGAGTTAGATATATCAGGATGAGACGAGGTTGCCTGAAGTCTTTCCCTCATTCTATACTGCTTTCTTTCTATTCTGCCTGCGCTGCTTCTCAGGGTCAAAAATTCTCAGACATGTTCAGACAAGGTTTTGTTTAGCTGGCTTTGTGTTTAGTTTCATTTGTTTGCGGTTTGGGGGTCTTTTTTGTTGTTTTTTGGGCTTTTTTTTAAAAAAACTGTGATTGGAATGATTTCATTTTTCCATTCATTTGTAATGTTAGATACTTTTGGCTCCATGGATAAAATAAAGAGTGTGTTAAAATTTGTGTCAAAATCCCAGGATAATGTGTGGACCAGGATTTTGCCAAGGAGTCTACCTGAGGGAACCTTAAGAACTGATGAACACGAAACACCTTTAAATAAGTGACTTATCTTTAAATATGGAAGGAATCTAAGCCACTGAGCTATCTTCAGCACTGGTCATGTGAAGAATAGATGTATTGCAGGGATATGCGTGTGTGTGTACACCTGTGTCTACACTCCTTTGTATCTGACAGTTAGTCATTTGAGCTGGAGGATGAAGAGAGCTGCTAAATTCTTTACTTTATAAAGATGACCTTTATTTAATGCAGAAGGGATGTCATGTAAAGAAGTCAATGCTAGAGCCGATTTCCTATAGAGGGTGAAAAAGCTGATCAATGTGTCAAAATGGTTCTTTACATCTGTGAAGATAAATATTGTGAAATATCTCAAATTTATTATCCATATTTCTAAAGTACTGTGGGCAGCTGGTGGATTCATTCAAATGCAGAGCAGGAAAAGGAAAATTTGGTGCAGATTTGGTAGATGTGGTGTGCAGCACATTTCAGAAACATTTCACCTTGCAGTATGATCATAACCCTCACCCCTCCCCAAATTACTTTCAGACAGAAGAATCAAGTTTTGCTCTCTATGATAAAATATCCTTTTTTTCAAGTATCTGAAAGATAGACAAGGTCGTCAGGCAGCACAGCATGATTCTGAGACATGGACAATGAAACTTTAGAAGTTCTGTACTGAGGACTATAAACCTTTTGAAAGAATTGGAGGAGAGAAAGGAGTAGAAAACCTCACAAAAGTGACACATTCAAAAAAGGGTTTTAATTTTTTTTTGTTTGTATTGTCTGTCAGATGTGAGACAGTCTGTCTGGTTAAAAGTATATAAATATAAATCTGTAAAGCCTACATAGATAACCTCACCTACACTACAAATATTCCTAGACTTTGTTATTTCTTAACCCCTCACTGCTGCCCATTGCTACTGCCTCTCAACACTTTAAATGCACATCTTTCTCCTACCATTCTTTCTCCAAAATTTAGGTGGTCAGACATGTGCAATCTACACCATTGCTTTTCTATCTGATATTTTTTTGCAGTGTTGTTTTATCAGTATGGAGAAGAAGAATAGAAATCATCATGGTGTATGTAACTTGTGTTCACTGACATGACTTACTGAAGACAGCACCACTGTCGTCTTTTCAGCCTTGATAACCCTGACCCCACATAGGAAGTAGTAAACAGGTTTTATGCCTTGCTGATGGGGCTATTTGATTGTTTCTTCCTGCTGGCATCATTCTTAATGATGCCGTGTGGTGACCTTTCCTTGGCAGAGGTTTATAGAAGGGCTGCGTCGTCACACACAATTGGTTGGGTTTCTCTGCCTCTGTTCTGGCCCCAGTTCTTATCTGTATGTTTGAGATCTCTGTCCTGAAACAAATCCCACAGACACAGCCACAAAGAATATTGAAGGATGTAGTTCCCCCAAAAGGAGAAAACCAGGCTTATTTATGAAATTTAAATTTTTCACAGAACAGGTGCTGATATGCCAAATGCACAATGAACTAACATGCCAGTCTGCCAGACTCAATCCCTCTCAAGGCAGTTTGTAAGGGAGGGCTTGTGCAGAAACTTGTTGGGCTGTCAGTTTCATAGAACTACTGAAAGCAATGGTAGCTTCAGGTCTCATTTCAATGGGCAAAAGTTATTGTCTTTGTATTTGCTGGGGTAAAGAATGTGTTGGATTTTCCACAGGAACTTATGTAACAAGACATTCTCCGTTTACTTCTAATTATATATAGCTTTCCCCTAAATAAGAGATTTAAGTGCCAAATCTACCATTCAAGGACGTTATGTGACCTAGCAATGTTCTCTGAAGGTTTTTGGGCTCATAAAACCACACAAAAATGTGCTCCTCTGTACTAGCTGTTTTCATTTGTGAAAAATATGAAACCAAGAATACTTTTGTCACTAAATAAATCACACAGCTATAATTTGTCCTTCCCTAGCAATAGTCCACAAATTTTTCAATTGCTTAAGTTGCTTAATGATTTCTGTAAAAGGAGAAACTTAGAGAGAAGAAAGGTAAACTACAGGTCAGTGGTGGATGCATTGGGAACTTGGATTGATGCTGTATCAACAGTTCATGACGGTAGTGCTAGAGAGTATGGAGGGGGAGAATGTATAGATTGTAGGGGAATGTGGAAGAGAAAATAAGGCCGTAGAAAAAGCCTTACAAAAGAAGGCAAATAAGAGATGCAGTTAAAGAAATGGCAATCTAAAGCAAATGCAATAGAAAAGCCAGTAAATGGATTCAAACGCAGGACAGGAAGATGGGAGGGGAAGAACAGAGGAAAGTTTGGGCGCTCTATTCAGTTCCTCAGATGTTTTGCAGCCAATCATTCTATATCTTCTTTGACATCATTTTGCACCTGAACATTATGAAAAAATAAGATAAAAGAACAAAGAAAAAAAATAAACTTTGACAACCTTCCTTAAGGGAAATCCTGTCTTCTAAAATTGCAGCATGCCTAATAAGGTATCAGCGCTTTTCCACCAGTTTCTTGCCCATCATCCTTTGTTTTCTTACCTACTGAACTCTATATTTTCTCGCATTTTTTGCTTGCTGTAATTTTCTTACCTTTGAGCATTTTGCTGTAACTGCCTTTCAGATCCAGTCAGCTAAGCACAGCTATTTTCAATAATTTCAATATATATTCATTATCAGACTTCTGTTTTAACTTGCACTCATAGTATGAAAGTAAGAACTGGAGTGCTGGTTATTTTCTCAGCCAAAATCCAGTTTCTTCATTGTAATGATAAACTACTCATTTCCCATTACGACAGATCATCCACCTGGAAGCAGAATTATTTTTCTAATAAGAAAGTTAAGAACTAGGTTCACCACCATAGCTATGTAAAACCATCTACTTTGAAGAATCTGCCAAGGTCAGCTTGTACAAGTATGATTTGAAATTGTTCTGTAGAATGTTACATTTCCTTTATGAATTCCTCTCCATGGACAATCAGCTTTCATAGAAAGAAATGGGGGAGGAGAAAAGGCAAAAAAGAGAGGAGGTGAGTAAGAAAGAGAAAAAACACTGAGAGAGGGAAAAGTAGGAGGAGGGGGAAGGAAATAAAACAAAAAAGGTTTGTTTGAAACATCAAAATTTTAGCCTCAGCATCTTTGGTAAGCAGAAGTGGTTTATTTTATGCTGCCTGAGAATTATGCTTCCTTCTTTATGAGCATACAATATTATTGTTTTACAAATGAGTGTCTCTCTATTATTACCTCTTAATCATTGGGTCTTATAGTAATTGGATACTACTTAGAAGAGTTTGAACCAAACCAGAAAAAACAGTGGATTAAAAAACCCAAAGTTTTATTATGTGTACTTCATAAAATTTTATATTTCATTTATGGAAATAGTATGTGAGAGCTAAAAACTAGATACTGATACACCTTCACAATGTATTCACAATTATTTACTAAAATAATATTTACCTATGCAACAGAATGTTACTGGGTTATTCTCTTTTTTTCCCAAATGTTCTCTGCATCCATACATCATAATGGAAAAAAAAAGGTTGACCTCACCAAGTCATCTTTTGTTATTGCAAAGCATTCTCTTGCTGGCTTATTTACTCTAAATCTGCTTTTAAACTGTGACCACTACAGGCAGTCAGCAAATTGACTTAAAATGTCAACCCACTGGGGCCAGATTCTGACACCACTTCTCCCTGTGAGTAAATATACTTTATCTAATTAATTATCTTGTGGAAATTAATAACAATATTCACAGAGCCAATAATTTTGTTAAGGTGAAGGCAATTAAAAACAGTTTCTGAATTGTTACTACTATTTGCTTTACATTTCTGTATATTGCTTTAGATTGCTGTTGTTATAAATGTTAACTTTATTAATGTCGTTGTTTCTTGGAATATTTTGAGATAAAGCAAGGAGGAGTCATTTTTCCCTCCAAAAAATGTTTCTATTTTCCATTCAGCTCTAATTATTATCAGAGCACCCAAGTAGGAGCTCTATTTTCCATTATGCTGGAAAACGGGTAAAAATAGCTGGCAAGAGAGTTTACAGAAAAAAGTTTTGACTTGGCAAGATATTTAAGTGTATGCTTCATTTAAAATATGCAATTAGGCCCCTGGAAGCCCCGGATTTATTGCAGGAACAGTCTGGAAAGCAACTGTGACTTTAAATTTCTATTCTGTGCATCATATATTTGTGGTACCAAGTTGCTTGGCATACATTAGAAAAATATAAAAATATCACAGAAGATCTTTATGGTATGTGCATCAGCTGACAACCACCAGCATTCAGCATATTTTTGGTCCAACCCATGTGCAGGAAGGAAACACAACATTAAT
Source organism: Oriolus oriolus (assembly GCA_013400235.1). Taxonomy (NCBI): domain Eukaryota; kingdom Metazoa; phylum Chordata; class Aves; order Passeriformes; family Corvidae; genus Oriolus; species Oriolus oriolus. The sequence continues at coordinate 828,813 of VXBT01000484.1, forward strand.
TTGGGAGAATCACTCATGGCAAAGATATTTGTTAAATTTTATGCAGTTGAAATACTCATTTAAACTGCTGAGAGCATTGGAGTTTTTGGTAGGTATGAATTGTACTCAGATGTGGTATGTTCTATGCAGAGGGGAAAATAAGAATGTGTTCTTTGTATACAGTCATTAAATGTAATCAAAACCCTATCTGTATCTATGTCTATAAACATATACTGATCTTTAACTACTGGTTTTCTGAAAGTATTGCTGAAGGCAATTTTCACTATGTGTGTCAGCTGAATTCAAGGTGCTTAGAATTCAGTAGGTATTGATTAAAGAAAACTTGTTTATGTGGCTGGAATAATTGTCCTGGGTGGTACACAGATGACTTTGAGGGACTAAGGTAAGCCGCTTGTTACCAAAGCTTTGAGATGTGGACAAGCATCTCACTGTATTTCATGGAACAGTTATCTCATGCTGGAAGTTCTTCAGCTCTTCAACACCATTCAGGGTAAGCCCTTGCAGACAAAGCCAAAACTCCAGCTCCATCTGTTGGAGCACGGAACCCTTGGAGCTCTCTATTGAAGCCATCCCTTGGAGCACTGGCATACAGACTCTCACCATGTGGACCACAGCTACAATGGTCTGACTGGCTATTTCATGGACATCCAGGGGAGATGTGGAGACAATGGCACAAATTCTGAGTTACGAGCTCCTTCCTGCTGTTGGAATGACCTCAGCACTTGCTTCTCCCTCCCCCTCCCTCCCTCTCTCCCTCCCTTCCCCCCTCCTGCCCCTGAAGGCACAGCATGTACCCCTGAGTGAGTAAGGATCTCCCTCACTGCTCCCCATATGCATCAGCAGCAGAAAATAATCTGAAGAGACTGAACAGCTCACTGCTAATATCACATTCTAGTGCCCTCTTTAGGGAGCCTCAAGTGCAGTCTTGCAGGCAGATTATTGAAGCCTGCCTGTGGAAAGTTTATTGGCATGGATGAGTTTTCATTCCTGTGGGTGTTGGAGAGTTTCAGATTATTCCTATGTAGAGGAATGGATGAATTGGTGAGCAGCTTGTAAACTCTCACAGCTTTAGTTTTCCCCTGGCTGTCCATGAATTCAAGAAAACAGCTGCTAGTATCCTCACAAGTGATTTACATAGCTGATACAATTTAGTTTCTCTGCCAAAATACTCTTACTTCTAGTTTTCTATTTAATTGAATCACAGACAGAGAGTCTGAAGTGTCTATCAGCTGAAAAGGGTAGGATGAGTGCTGTAAAAACCATTTTTCAAGACTGTGCATAACTTACCTCACTAGTTTATTAGCACGCTGAAATAGGTTTTCAAATAATTTTAAAAACTTCTGTTAGGCTACATTTCCCCTCCTTTACCTTGCACAAAGGCCTAACACAAATGGGCTAGTCTCAAAACTTAGTTTTGAGACTAAGGCAGTTTGCTTTCAGAGTCACCTAAATTCCTCTGAAGAAAGTATACTTTGTAGTATTCTCCTTTCTATTTTAGAATTACAGGATCACAGGAACAGATTGGTCGCCTTTATTTTTTAATCTAAAAGTGTAAATTACTGGAATTAGTTTCACTTAAACCCACTCAGTGTTCGCTGACGGTAAACAGACCTTGACAGTTCTATTTTCCTCTGGTGTGACACCATCCATACTCCAAGAATTCTTTCTTCTGTTGACTTCAGGGTATAAATAGCTGCTATTCATGAGCGAGCACGATTTTTTTGTGCTCTTTTACCTTCCCATAGCTTTTCATTTACAAGTCTATGCAAGTAATGCAGCTGTATCAGGAGCATTAGATAACCTCAAAGGCCCGTGTCAGAAAGTTTCTGCAGTGTGGTGTGCAATAGGCTCGACGTTAACTGAAAAACATTGTTGTGGCTATGGCAAGGAAAACCTACCGAGTACAAAGATTCGTATGCTACCCCTGGATGTAGCTTATCCTTCTGTTTCTTAGAATTACAGAATTACATGATTTGGGTTGTAGGGGACCTTACAGATCATCTAGTTTCAATCTCGCTGCCATGGGAAGGGAGGTCTTCCACTAGTCCAGGTTTCTCAGAGCTCCATCCAGCCTGGCCTTGAACACTTCCGGGGTGGGATATCCCCAGCATCTCTGGAAAATCTGTTCCAGTGCTATAAAGCACAAGATATGAACCAGATTTTTGTCCACCAGCTTATCCCGGTGATGATTTGGGAATCCTCCGGCAAAAAAAACATATTAGCAAATAAACATGTTTTCAGACTTTCCAGCTTCCCCACAGCAGTTTTGAAATAGCTGCTGAGAGTGGTGGTTCACTCACAACTGTGATTTCTGAAAAACTGTGGTATGCTCCTTTATATTTGAAAAGTATTAGCCTCTTCTTTATGATTAACAGTTCAGCAGGGCAAATAGGTTTTTTTACTTTCCTTTTTTTAGTTTTGAATTTCTTTTTCCTTCTTGCTCGGTTTAACAATTTTCTAGGAACATCTAGCAACATTGCTCTCAGATGAGTTGTTTTGCTGGAGGTACTGGGTGATTTGGAACAACACTACCTGCATGAAAGTGTATTGGCAGCTATGATAAACCCAGAGCTTCTCTCTTTTTTTGTCCCTCCACCCTCCATTTTATTTTAAGGAAAATTAATTCTAGCTTCTTAGACTTAGGCTGGCTAGCTTCTTAGACTTGTCATAATTCCAGCCTTCCGGGAATTGCAGAGAATGATTAAAAAGTTATTTAGATTAAAATGTTACTGTTTAGTTATTTATCCAATCACCCAAAGAAGCTCTAGGAATCACTTCAAGGAAATGGAATCTCTGGATACAGAAATCCTTAAAGCAGCAGAAGTGAGCTAAAGGTTACATGAACAAACACATTTCAGATACAGCCACATAACAGAACATCTGTCAACCTTTCCCTGTATTTGTGTCCAATAGATTATGCACACTGCAGAGCTGATTCAAATGGCACCTTCCAGGCTGTAAGTGTTCCTCAGTCCTTCACAACTGTTTCTGAACTTGCAATATGTCCTATGCTCCCCACGGAGATCCTTTGCTTCCTACTGCTTTCTTTGTCTCCGGGGGACTCAGTGCAAAAGTTATCAAGAAGGCAAGGCAAAGCATCTGTCTAGCTCAGGGAAACCATCTCACAAAAGAGGCCTTGTCAAAGTTACTCAGCAGGCTTTGGTAAATCTCAGCCAAGTGGATCTTTTCAATACTATGGTCAATGGCGTTAAAATAATTTGGTTTTCATACTGAAGAGAAGCAGGAATACAAGTCTGTCTAAAGCAGACCCACGGAGAAGTAAGGGAAAGTAGCACAGCTACTGTCTGGGGATGCCCTCACCTTCACTTCCACCACCACTGCCCCTGGACCTATTGTGTTCTTTCAGAACAAGACACTTCTTAACCGAACTCGTGGAGCATATACCCTAGGAAGCAAACGTACTTGCATTTCTGATTTGGTAAGGAAAATCCATGGGTCCAGTTTCAGGTTTGTTCTTTTTTATTTTTCACCTCTCAAACCAGCAGATGTGTAATTTTCCTGCTTGGGAAGCAATAACTGCATTTCTGTCTGGTGTCTCAGGATGAGAAGCTTCTCTAAGGGGTGGTAGAACTCTGTAAACGATGTCCATATGCAAAGCAAAACTCCTCACTGTGCTATTCGGATTGTTTGGGCTGCTTGTTTTTAAAATAGCTGAGTTACTACAGGAAAACTGCAAGAAAACTGCGACAGAATTAAGTTTTCCCAACAGTAAGCTTTTATTGTAACGTAATGTTTTCCACCAATAGATAAAAAAAATAAGAAGGATAAGAGAAGGGTTTCAGCACCAATCTGAGAGTCGTAAAAGTCCAAGCATTCCTATAGTTCTCTGTCAAGAGATTAAATGTAAAGAAAGGGCAGCCAAAATATATAGAGATCCTTAACCTATTAAAACAGGAGCTGGCTAAGTGAGCTGCTCTTTAAAGTACTAGTACTAACCCATAGAGAACCAGGACCTGCAGGAATAATCTGTATAACAACTACCACATTTTTAAATGAGCAAAGGATTCAAAACATAGATCTAGTGTATTTATCCCTGCCAGACTGCAACCATAACCAGCAGAAAAAAAAAAATAGAAATATTTTGAAGGAGGAAAATTAAGAGCGAGAGGGGTGGAGATCAGGACAATGATTAATGTGTGTAGTTTTTATTCCTCCTTCACTCTGTAGTATGGAGACATCTGATGCAGATCTCCAAACAAAAGCATAATTTATTTGGCACGCTGTGTAGAAACGTGACTCCATTTGCATGTCAGTGAGGAAAATGTGACCTAACAAAAGTTATTCACAACACTTTGTGGCATTTAACATAGGGGTGTTCTTCACCTAAATGATTCACTTGAATAAGGGGTGTGGATGCCCCACACTGTTATCAACAGGGACCTGTCTCCAATGTAGTACAGCCCATCCAATGTAAACACACCCCAGGGCAGAAACATTCATTAAGAGATCAAAATTGAATTAAATTGACCTGACTGAGGTCCTTAAGCTTGGAGTCAAGGCTTAGTCATTAGAAAGGAATAGGCTTCTCAGAGGAAGAGATTGCAGACCAGGCTGAGCCCGCCTGTCCATAAAGACAAGGAGGAAAAGTTGTTGGACAGTTGTAGTGACTGGATTTACAATATAATGATTTATTCTTTGTTTTACTTCCTTACTGGAAGGAATCGTTTTCAGAATGAATTCTATCTATCAAACCTTTCTGAGTTGTGCTGCACAAACAAATATCTCTGAAGGAGTTCCTGTGCAATCAGAAGACTGTGAATACATGAAACTCAGATCTGACTTAGGGAAACAGTGTTTTCTTGACAGATTTTTACTTATCATTCCTTTGTGATTACATAAGTTCCATCCTTAAAAAATAAGGTACCGAGCTCCCTGGCATCACGAGAGGAAGATGAATTCATGTCTACAGATAGCCTTTCCTCTCTATTCCTGTTCTACCAAAGGATGCAAAATTATAAAATCATATTGCATTGAAAGGTCAATCCTTTCTCCTTCAGGAAGGATATGTGAGAGATGGTTAACAGGTTGAAGTCACATGTGATAAAGGAAAAATTACAAACTCTTTGGCTGACATATCCACTCAAAGCAATGTGAAAGGTTAAATGAAGATTTTCTTAGCATCTGATAGACTGAGGTTTTTACATTTAAATTGTCATAAATAAAGTGGTTATGACCAGTCAGGAGTAGAAATATGGCAATTTTTTTCTCTCTGTACACTGAAGTGAGTTAGATACATATCAAACTGAATTCAATTGTCCAAAGGACTCACCATAAGGAGGACAAAGACAGTGACAGCCATGTCAAATATAAATTCCGCTGATTAATTAATTAAAAAATAATATTTCATGCCTTCGAGCCCCAGCAGTCATAATTACTTATTTAACATTGGTCCGAGACCATTAATGTAAAGATCTGGTTGTTTGCCAGATGACATAAGATCTACTGAATGCTTCACAAACGACGTCCACTTTACAGTCTCTCAACATAACTCATCAGTGCCTGTGAGAGTCACTTTCCGTGTGTATTTCATTGCTGCAACAAGGAATCACGCTGGGTTTGCGGCTCTTCAGTGTACTCAGTCAAAGGCTGGACTTGATTTTGGATGTCTTTTCCAACGTTAATGGTTCTGTGATTCTATATGCGAAGGGGAATAAAAATGAGGTAGCCTGCTCGTTTAAGAGCAACACTTGGGGTGAGGGAGGAAGGGGACAGAGGATAGCTCTTTTTGTACATGTACACTGACAGGGCAGTAGAAAGGATGCATTTGCATGCAAGTCTTACAAGAAGGATCAGCCCCTGATTTTGTTCTCAGTGTTTGCTCTGCAGAAAACAACTATCTGCATCTCTGTATTTGAAAATTTTCTCTAGCATTCAAAGTGCAGTGCTTTTAATTGTCAACTCCTACCTGATGCAAATTGCCTTGAGTTCCCTTGACTTTTGTAGAAGAGAAACACTGATTTACACCACCTAAGGTCTCAATGAAATAAAAAATTCTTAGTTACATGCCTGCTACAGACTGCCTATGCAACTCTCTCTGGACAGAAAAATGACAGGAATTGTGTTTTGTCTCTAGCTTGAAGGCTTTTGGTTCAAAAGTTCAAAGCTAAAGTATTACTGGATTACCTGTGCATTTAAGGTCACTTGCGGTAAAAAAGGATAGCAGACAGCAAAGAATGAAAAGAGAGCAAACCTGGCATGAAGATGTAAGGCAAAGTAAATGGATACAAAAAGACTAAAAAGAGAACAGGAAAAAGATGAAATAAAAACTCTAACAAAATCTAACCAACAACAGTGACAGACAAGATACCAGCTCCTCTTTTCTACCCAAGGTTTTGGGCAGGGTAGGGCTTCATTTGATGACATGTGAAAGTATAGCCCTAGATAAATATTAAAAAATCTTTAATGTACAAAAATAGATATACCATCACTGAGAGCCTCATCCCATGTAAATTATTTTAGCTCTACAAATTCAATCAATTCACTACAGAAACAGAAATATTACCACGGAAGTTACAGTGTGCCACTTTCTCATTATAAAATGGCCATTACTTGGAAACTGTTTAAGCTGCTAAAGAGCAAAATGTTTTCTTTTATTCCTCTCCATCTCACTGGAAATAAGCCACATGCAAGTAAAACCCTAAGGAAATTGTTGTTAGAGGACACTTTTTAGTCACGATTTATCATGCACACTGATCACCAACAGCAGTGGAAAGGAAAATATCTCTTGTCATCATGAGATTAAGACTGACAAATCACACCATTTGTTGTTGCAGCCCTCAGGACCTAAACAACAACAAAAAGTATTTTCCCATTGATACAAATAAAAAGCTTAATTTGCCATAGGGGATTTTCCAGTAAGAAACACATCTACTGGTTTAGACTTATTTCTACAGATCTGGAGTCCTATACTCTTTCCTAAGCGTGTGTTACGGTCAGATGGAGAACCTTGGATTGCCTGAATCTTTTAGTTGAGTCCAGCATTGACAGTTTTATGTTCTAACACCTTATAAAGGAAAGGGGAGCAGGACATTGTTTTAATACAGTATGGGAGAAAACTTAAAAATTTGTTAGAATGTAGATTCTTAACATTCATTGTTTCTCGCAAATGCCAGAATTAGGCAATTAGCAATCAAACAAAACCAGTCAGCAGGTTTGCAGGTTTGCAGGTTTGCAGGTTTGCAGCAAAGGACAAGAGCCATTTTCATAGGCTGTCTTTATTGTACAATCAATTTAAATGCTCGAGTGCTTCAAATACTTCAGAGCAGATAAAGGCTTCAACTCACATTCATTTCACATTTCTTTCTTATTTCAGTCAGGAGAACAGCTATTTGAGACACAGCTTTTTAAACAAGCTTGCAGGAGAAGAGTCTCTTTTTGATTTCCTGCTACTAGCGAGGGCAGAGGCCCCATTCTTGGCATACAATCCATTTCATGTTCTTTCCCCTTTGGTGCATGGTCAGACAGCTAGGACATTGACAGATAAAATGCCAAAATGAATAAGTATTCTAGAAAAGATGTCTTAGAAGAATGGAAAGGATCTGTCCCTATAGCAGCTCATTGTGAGACATACTACCACTTAGATACTGTAAAAAGTTTCACAATTTCATACAAAATAGGAACATAATTTATAAACACAATTAGAATCCAGGAAAAGAATGCACACTGAATTGCAACATCTTTGGAATTATATTTTATGCCAGAAAATAACATACTTTCCATTTAACTGTAATTTCAAATGCAAATACCAGTGTTCTAAGAATGAAGCAGATGTTGGGTTTTATTTCAGTAGAATGAGCAGTTGTTCATCTCTGAATCCTTGTCTTCTGGGGAAATATTTCAATGCCTTAATGAATGAAAGACAGACATAGCTGGGTTTTGCAACCCGTTCCCAGGCAAACCAATTTTAGCTCCGTCTTTGGAGTAATTATTGAAAAGTTGTAGACTGTTACAGTGATAATTCCAGATTAGTGTCATGTTAGGGGAGGGTTTTTATTTTTTTTATTTTCCTGGGAGAAGATTTTGCTGTGCTCGACTGTAAATTGTTCTGACAGTGAATAGAGGACGGGCAGATGCTTCCACACATAAGCTGGAAGTTGCTTTGGCAAGGACCTGGAAAATAAAATCCTCTGGGGTAAAAAACCTACCTTATTAATCCAGCTGTAAAGGCAGCTACAACTGGTTGGGTTTCAGGTACCACTGGAGAAATCAATACACAGCTGACAGAAAATCCTACTTTCCTGCAGATCTAGGCTTTTTTTTCCACCCTCCCATACCCTGCAGCACAAACATGTGTGTGTGTGTGTGTGTGTGTGTGTGTGTGTGTGTGTGTATACACACACATCTATGGTGTGACCCCAGCAAAGAAAGCAAGCAGGACTAGGGAGATGATAGAGGCAGGGTTTACATTAATAAAAAATGAAAATATTCAGGAGTTTGCATAGCATGGAGGGTCTGACATCCTGTTCTGTTTGTGATTTTGCCATTTAGTTTGTTTTCCTCCCTAATATACATTATAATGCTGTCCTGTTTGCTAAAGGGTATTTTGTGGTGCGGCACATCCTTTTCACTGTGCCAGCTGACACTTTAGGGTGAACACTGATGGGTTTTACCCTAGGAAATGTCACCAGTAGCATCCTGTGATGGACACAGCAGCCAGGGGAGGTGAGTTCCATGTGGGGGATAGCTGTGCCCCTGGGTAGCTTGGAGCAGCTGGAGCAGGTTGCAATTTCTGGAATTGAAAGGACAGAAAAAAAAAGAAATTACTGAAGCACAAGCTTTTTTACTAAGTACATCCAAGCAGTTATTTTTGAGGACTTAGCGGTTAACAGGGAGAGAGACTGCAGGGACTGGGACACAGAAACACAGGAGGTTCAAAGACCATTTGAGCTGTGCACAGGGTGACCAAGACCTCTTATTCAAGAACACACAGCGACAACAGTGCAGGTACAGAGCTCCATTTAGGGGCTAATTCTGCTTCACTGAACAGCAATGATTTTGTTGTCTTAGTTAGAACTGAGGGTCCGTCTTTGATATTTGATTGTAATAATACAGTCCCTCTTTTATGATAATTTAGAAAATCAACATAGGAAAAAAAAGCTTCATTTCCTCTTGCCCAAATTCTCTTCTGAAGTAAACTGGCACAGCATCCCTTGAACCAGTGATTCTTTGTCTGTTTGAACCATTGTAGAAATTGGATCAATGAGTTTTAAGAGATTTCAAAGAAAAGTTAAAAATAAAATCATAAATAATGATCAAGACATACATAATAAAAAATCAAGCCACCAGATTTATGCATAAGAGAAAATATACTGTAAAATTGTGTTTCAAAGCATAATATGTCATGCAAAATCCTGTTACATGAAATGAAAGGACACTTTATTCAACTGTTCTTGTGTAAATACCAAAAGCTGGCCAAATGTACATTTAATGATGTTTTTTTTTAAATAGACTGTATAAACTATTTTTGGATTATATGTCAGGATCTAAAGCCAGGTAAAGATCATAGGATATGAAACAAGAAACAATTACTTGTACCTTTTCACTTTGTAATTAAGACTAAATATTTATTCTTGATTCCTCAATATGAGCATCCACATCCTTGGCAGCCATTTGGCAATGTCACTTGCATTTCTGTAAAGTGAAAACAACACTGTCTTTAGACAAGCAACATAGGTTGAACCCTAGAGTTGAAATAAATTTAGTACTAGACTAAATATTCTGGGCTTGAAATCAGAATCACATTGAGGCTTCAAGCATATAAAGAAATACATTTCCTTTGCAGGTTTACAGGTGTATTGCGTGTGCATGGCAAAAGGCTACAGAGGTGGCTTCTGTGAGAAGCTGCCAGATTTCCCCATGTCTAGCAGAGCCAGTGCCAGCTGACTTGAGGATGGACTCACCACTGCCCAAAGCTGAAGCCAGCAGCGACAGTGGTTGTGCCTCTGGAATATCATGTTTAAGAAGTGGGAAAAGAAATTAGCAAGGTATCAGCAGTCAGAGAGAGGAGCGAGGATGTGTGAGAGAAACAGTCTTGCAGTGCAGAGGGAGGGTGAAGAGGTGCTCCAGGCACTGGAGCAGAGATTCCCCTGCAGCCCATGGTGAAGGCCATGGTGAGGCAGCTGTTCTCCTACAGCTCATGGAGGTCCATGGTGGAGCAGAGATCCACCTGCAGCCCATGGAGCAGGTGGATGCCTGAAGGAGGCTATGACCCACTGGAAAGCCTCTGCTGGAGCAGCTTCCTGGCAGGACCTGTGGCCCTGAAGAGAGAGAAGATCACATTGGAGCAGGTTTGGTGGCAGGAATTTTGAGTTCAAGGGGATCCATGCTGGGGCAGCCTGTTTCTGAAGGACAATATCTCATGGAAGCAATTCAGACTGAAGCAGTTAGAGAAAACTGCAGCTCCTGGAAAGGACTCACGTTGGAGAAGTTTGTGGAGGACTGCCTCCCATGGGAGGGAGCACATGCTGGAGCAGAGGGAGAATGTGAGGAGTCCTCCCCCTGAGGAGGAAGGAGCTGCAGAGATTATATGTCATGAACTGACCACAGACCCCATTCCCCGCCCCCTGCACAGATGGTGGCGAGGAGGGGGAGAAAATTGGCAGGAATGAATCTGAGAAAGAAGGCAGGGGTAGGAGAAAGATGCTTTTAAGATTTGGTTTTATTTCCTCACTCTGATTAGATAATTTACTTTAAACAAATTTCCACCAGTCAAGTCAGTTTTACCTGTGATAATACCTGGTGAGTGATCTCTCCCCGCCCTTATTTCGACCCACAAGCCTCTTGTTATATTTTCTCTTGCCTGCCCAGCTGAGGAGGGGAGTGACAGAATGGTTTTTCTTGACACTTAACATCCAGCCAGGGTCAACCCAACACAATGCATTGAACAATGTGCTGTTGTACCATTTTGAAATGTATCTTGAAGCTGTACAGTGACAGTGAACCTATACCTATCAGGTTTGCATGCCTGGATCAACTACTGATGCACATGTTTTCCCTGCCCAGTTTATAAGCCAAAATTTTGATACTCATCCAGTAGCAGATAGACAAATTTAATGACTAACTCTAATGTTATGCACATAAGAAAAGAAACAAAACCAAGGGCAAACCATGGCTTCTCTACATGAAAACTATTTAAAGGAACTGGTGGACAAAGGTCCTGAACTGAAAATCTACTTTTAAACTTAAATTCACAGTTGCTATTTCAACTGATCTTGATATACTGGGAGAGGATTTTTTTTTATTTTTTTCATTATTTAACTGTAATATTATCTTTTTCTCTATGGTGTTTTGTAACTGGTGTTTTCTATGAGAAATCCTTCAAAATAACCGTATCCTTTTTCATCACACAATGTAAATCCATGATTGACAGTCCCGGTGGAAAGATAGGATTTCATGGGCAATACAATATAAATAAAATACATGAGTCAAGAATGCATTTCCATCTCATTACAGCTAGAATAAGCTTGAATGTAGAGAGCAAGAACTTTACATTCTTTATTTATGCAATAGTCCAAATTCAGACACGCTAGTCATGAGGCCTGGGAAGAAAAGTAAAATCAGGGGCCAAATCTCAATTTTACCCCTCTGTGCTCTTGTTACGATCACTGGGGAAAATGATGAATATGACGCTGAGATACTTCCTGGGAAAAGAAATAATTGTCTCCTGACCTAAAGGAAAACCCATGCAGGAATGTTCTCTGCATCTGTATTCCTGAAAGTGTCTCATCATTTCCAGAGGGAATGACTTTGCTGCTCAGGTTGAGTGTGTGAATGTACACACACACATGCTTGTGTCTGCATGTGTGGCAGGCACTGGATCAGGGCTACACACTCAGAGTAACCTGATTTTCTTGACTGGATTGGAAAGTGGACAAGAGATCTCAGAAGAGAGGAAAATTTATCATGCTTAAGGCCAGACCCACATAATGAGACAGGGCTGATTCTTCCTGTTTGGCTTTTTTCTCTTTTTCTCAGTTTTGACACAATACTGTTTGGCGCAATGCATGGAAAGAATTAAAAAGAAAAAAAGCCCTCTCCAATAAAAACCTCACAACAACCATCAAAACTGCTGTGGGTTAATGTCACTGGGAAAAATTTCCCTGCGTGCCTGTTTGCATAAGTTAACCAAATAATTTTAGCATTGCGTGTGTGCACTGCCACTCTCTATTCCCACATACCTCGCAATTTCTTAAGTCAGTACTCAGTGTGTATAACAGACAAGGGCACAATCAGGGCCTTAAAGACACCAATGGCCAAGTCCATTTCACTGTGTTGGGGTAAAAGTTGTTTTGACCATCTCTTCTGGAGACTTAACTGCTTATTACCCCTGCATTTATTTTTCAGACCCATCCTACTGATACCAGAATGACTTTTGCTTTTATACTTCCTTCATATATATTTGTAGCTGTGTAGATTAGTGTGGTGTAGTTATATAGTTCCTAACTAGTTCCAGTACTTTTCCCTACCTTTTCCCTACCCTGATAGGCAGAAAGACAAAACACATTCTGGAGGCTCCAACCCCTAGGGGACCCAAGGCCCCTACTCTATCTTGGTTCTTCCTGGGAGCCAAGGTTGAAACCAGCTCTTCAACACATTTTCATAAACAAAGTTTAGTTCCTATCTAAAAGGGGGCTACAGGAAATGTGGAATTAAAAGGGGGAATTACTTCATCATTTGTGCTTCTAAGTGGGGATTTTTGTTAGTTATGCTAATTTGCTAAACTTACAAAACTGTATTCACCCCATGTAGGGGCAGGCATTTTAAGCATTTTCCATATCTGTTCCTGGAGGCCTCCAATAAAGACCAGACTTTATATTACCTCCTATATTAATACTGTCTTGAAAGTGTGTTTTATCTCCAGGTCTTTAAGGCATCACTGCAGCTGACACCTGCCTTGTTTCACCATTTCAGATAAGGCATGTGACTTACCTTTCCTTGGCAGTCCATCCAGTGCCTCCTGCCCCCGCCCTGTGACTCCTTGAGACATAAATACCAGCATTTCCATACTGAGTTGGTCCTGTATTATACAGCCTGATAGGTTCTTTAAGGAATCATGTATCAGATTAAAAGCTGCTGTACTGATGGCATCAAATACACTTTTGTTCTGATCCAAATTCTAGTTTTATGACTTTCTCACCTTCTAGCATGATAACCCCACTTGCTGCCTTTTGCCTATAAATTTTAACAAGTTTTGGAGATGGACCTGAAGATTTCCCATCTGGGTTTCTTCTTTGAGGTCTTCTGAAACACTGGGAGTACTTGACAGTTCTCATGCTCTTCATAATATCCCCTAGTCCTCCATTATTCCTCATAATGATCTATTTTTGTGACCTGACATCATAGTACAAAATCATTTTTTTCCATGGTGGTGTTAAATTCCATATGAATAATATATTCACTCTGAAGACCCATACATAAATCACCTCTTTCTCTTCCCCATAGTGGTGATGGCCGGGTTGTTTTGTGGTTTTTGGTTTTGTTTTTTTTTTTGTGTCTGGGTAGGTGTTACACTGCACTCTTCGTCGTCATCATCATCCTTGCTTGACTTGCAGATATATCCCACCCACATTTCTGGATCCCAGTCCTCAGCAGGAACTGCCACTCAGGCTTCCCAGACCTGTTCCCATGTTTCTGTTTCTTGTCCTGGAGTAGCCTTTCATCTTAGCCTGCCAGGCTTTCCCAGGCTCTGTGCACTCAGCATCTGCCTGTGAACATGTCCACTTTTCTTTCTAGCGAGCTACACAACCCTTTGGCTGCCCAGTTTCACCCTCCCCTTTCATGATCGCCTCTCTCCTCTCTCAGAGTGCAGTCAGCAGCTGTCACACAAATGGCTACACGAAGCACAAGCAGTGAGTTTTCTCACAGTGTTCTTTGCTTTCTGTAATTCAGAATGCAATTTACCCCCTATCATAGTGTACAAGTCCTAACTGGTCCTTGTTCCAGGGGCTGCGATTATGATTTTCACAGTTACTTTAATTTGTCTCATGGCTGGGACCAGCAGGAAGTCAATGTTGACCCCTCATTCCCTCCTGCCTTGCTCTTCTACTCTGTGCCATTCTGCTAACACACCAAAAGCACCAGTAACACAGTAATACATCTCTTTTTCTTACAAAGTACTTCTGACCCAGAAGCCAGCAAGGTCACAACCCAAACCTTTATTGATCCTAATGAGTTCAACAGATTGCCTATGTTGTTCAGCAGAATTTTGGCACAAGGAAAAATTTGCGCAGTTCACATAGTTTAACCAAACCAGGATTGAGGTGATTTATTGGTTTATTAACTGCAGTTAAAGCATTTTGGTTTTTTACAAGTTGTCCAGAGAGGTGGTACATGCTGCATCCTGGAAATACCAGGCTGGACATGGCTTTAACCAGTGTGATCTAGCTCATTGCAGGGGGTTTGGACTGGATGAGCTTTAAGGCTCCCTTGCAACCCAACCCAACCCAACCCAGTCTATGATTCTTTGATAATTAACCGGCAATCAGTGAATTACAGTTTATGAAATGCTATTAAACACCTACAGCTTTTGAAACACTTTTCTAGGATCAATCACAAAAAGCTCTAATCCCATACACACACAGGTGCTTGCACTGCCACGGGCACAAATCCCATCTTCTCACACCTGCACCCACTGCAGCTGTGGTGGCAGGTCCCCATCCTCTCTTCGGGGAGGATAGATTGCCCCATTTTTCCGCTTTCTCCCATGGCTGTTGCGGGCTCTCTGGTCCCACCTGTGACCCTGTAGCTCCACACACTCTGGATGGTGGGAAAGTCCCCATGACCCCAGACAACTTAGAGTGAGAGGGTCCCATGTGCTGCCCATGCTGCCAGCCAGACATGACATTCATAGGGAGGTTCTTCTATCAAGGGCCTGCTGCCACTCCCCCTCCACTCATACTTTTCATGCCTCTTTCTTTATTTCTTTTTAGGCTAATTCCAGCTTTGTTTCAGAAGTTCCTTCCAATGTCCTGCCGCTGCCTCTGCAGTGGTGTTGGCCCCAAATAATCATGAACATGTATGCGTGTTGCAACAGACCTAAATCTTTGCTCTACCATGCTCCCAACATGCCTGTTTTAGGCAGGTATAAAACTGATTTTGCTTCTCTGATGTGAAGAAGCATTAATTATTGGTGCTCATCAGGTTGCACAGGAAAGGAGTTTCCATTCTGTGCATCAAAACAATTTTTCATATCATCACGAAGAACTTGTCCCTGACATTTAGCAATCATAGCTCCTAATAGCTCCTTCAAGAGCCACAGGTTAAAGCATTTATGTTTTTTCTTTTCTGTTGATGGCAAGGGATCCACTTTTTTAACAGTCTAGAAAAATTGGGCCAAATATTGAATATACCCCTTGGATGCAATTCCTAATAAAATGTAAAACCCAAAATGATAGGCAATTTGGCTGGAGAAAAAGCAGAAACAAGCAAAGTTGCCAGTTGTCATTCTGACAAGCAACAATTTCTCTGTGCCTTGACATTGGCTTATTTCTCTTGGTCACAGCAACCCTTTTTGTTTTCTCCAATTACTTATGTCTGTTTATGCTGCTGTTGCATCTGTTTGATTATTATATTTAGGAATCAAACTTGAAATACCAGCCCTGGCAAACTCCATTCTTGTTTATATATTGTATTGGCTAAACCTGCAAAGCCAGAATAAAATGCACTTTGAAAGATACAGAGAACAGTATTTTCCTATTTTTTTCAAGAAATTTCCTGTTTGTTCCTCTGGTAGCAAAATGAGGTACCTGGGTATGAAACATGAGTGCACTCTCATCAGATTTTAATTTGATATAATATTACTATTCTAAGTAGCGAGAAACATAGGATAGACACTTTCTTGTTTGGATAGTTTTATTAAACTTTCAGGCAAAATTATAGGAAAAAACCTAATGCCACTTTGAAAGGTGATAATAAAGGTTCTGATGTCATTAAAAGATGCTGTCACTTGGACTTCAAATTTCCTAAGCCAAGTGTTTTGTTTTTTACTCCTGAAAAGATACACCAATCTAGAACACTATGATCATGGAAAGGTATTTTCTCTTAACAGATGTTTGATGTCCCACCCCTTTTAGGCCATTTAGTTGTCCTTTCTGCACCTTCTGTTACTATCCTGTCCTTAGGCTGCAGTGTTTGAGACTGAGTGCCTTGAGGTTTTACATAGTGGCAAAATGATGGCCCCTCCCATTTTTTTCCTTATACTATCCTAAAGATGTCCACAATTTTTCTAGCCTACTTTTGCACAGTATGCCGAGGCAACACCAGGAGTCTGAGCTGTAACTCAGCTGCAGGTAAGCAGAGCTTAGATTATTTTCCCTTTGCCTTACGTTTGGCTGCACCGAAGCTCATCTGACATTACTGATGGAATCAAGCTGTACTGAAGAGGGATTTTCTGCAGCCCTTTAGAAGGAGTTTAATTGTTTGAGATATCTCTGCATCCTCTCAGATTCTGAGATTTCACTGTTCTTTTATTTTCCTGGTCAATGATGATGTTTCAGTAGTCATGATTCAATAAATCCACATCCAGCACTGATTCTTAAGGAATCCTATTGCTGATCCTTCATCACCATGAAGATGATCTTCAAGACCTATGGTTTGCTTCCAACCTATTAATAAACTTCAGTCAATAAAACATTTTTTCTTCCAGTCTCATGGAATTTTTTTTTCTTTAATAACCCTTAATAAAAAATGTGTTCAAAAGCTTTTTGAGAAGACAAATATATTAAATCCATCAGAACATCTTTTCTCTCCATGCTCATTGACATCTATCAGGACACTGCCTGTGTGCGAGGGCTGCTAAATTGCTGGGGGAGTGAAGGAGGAGGGAAGAACCCAGGGCCCTGGCAGCATCCTCCTGGGACTCCTGAAGGTTAGCCAGGCAGCATTTCTTTCTACAGAAGACTTGCAGACTCTTTCCTAACATACAGTGCTTATCCGTGATCTTAGCTCTTGAAGATAAAATGGATCTTACTATCAGGGTTGGAAATCAGGCTCATGTGTAATGCCTGTCTTCTGGATATCATGTTTAATACTTGACATTCGAAATGCTCACAAAATAAAATGTCTTTTTGCATTCAGCCTGCTCTAATGTGCCTCTGTCTCTATGACAAGCAGTACAAATTTTCCCTAAATACAGGAAAAAGGCGATCCCCTTTGGCACCTTCTAGAGACAGTATGACATGTCTAGGAGACAGTTTCTCAAGCTGTGCTTGAAGTTTGATCTTTTTTCCTCCCTGCTTTTTGCTAGTGCTAACCTTTTTGATTAGAGGTTGCCAGAAGTGCATCTCTTATCTGATCATTTTAAGATTCTTTTTTTAAAGCTTCTGTATGTTTTAAATATTCTGGAGAGAAGTGTATTTTATCACACTCACTCTGAAGTCACTTTTTACTGGGTTTTATCATTCACCTCAATTTATAGCAAAGGTTTATGAGTCACAATCACGTGAAATAACTAACTTCTTCTACCCAGAATCTCAAATGCCGGGTAAGGAATCCAGATTTAGAATCAGAGACTGGTTTGTTTTGAAAGGGACATTGAAGATCATCTCATTCTAACCCCTCTGCAATGGGCAGGGACACCTTTCACCAGACCGGGTTGCTCAAAGCCCCATCCAGCCTGGCCTTTGTTTGTTTTTCTCAAGGTGATGCTTTGAAAAAAAGTTTACAAATTCTGAACATGGACACTCCCGATGCATGACTTGTTACCTCCACATCTGAAAGGTCTGTTTGCTATGCATCTCACCCAGAAACTGCTCCCAGCACCACAAAAGCATCTTGCTTACAACTTTGTCATATTGTGTTGTTGTATGTTATAAAAACTCTCTGGATCAAGGCTGACTCCTCTGAACCCAGAAGCTCGTTTTCCATCCTTCCCCGGATATATCTCTGACTATATCACAAAACCAAGAAGTGAGGTTGGAGGCTCAGATAAAAAGCAAACCTATTAGAAATTTGTGAGAATCAGCTGAAAGAAATGAAAATATACTTAACAGCTTAGTGACTAAGCAGGCCATGATTTCTGGAACAGATTCCCATGCTTCCAGCTCTTAAATGGTTCTTGTGACTCTCTGAACTTTGCCAAAACTTTGTACCTTACTGGGTTGTTGCAATTCTTTAAATAACCTCATACCACAGCATATGTTTGGGCAGAAAAATCCCATTCATGTCTCTCTCTTGTATTAATGCCATCTTTTTGAAGGCTTGAGTGGCAGACACAAAAGGGATAACTCTCATTTGTACCCTTCAAATGCTTCTGTCATGGTTTCAGTGACACAGTCCAGTGTGTCCAGTCAGTCTCTGGTCTGCAGTTGTGCAGCCTTGCACACCAAACACCAGGCTCCTTACTCATAACTCTTCCATCAGGTCAGAATCCATTTAGTGTGTTTGCAGCAACGTTTTTTGTTTCTGTTTTCCCACAATGGGGAATATAGATTCTGATCTGCTTAGAACAAATCACAGTGTGTTTGCTTGCATGGAAGAATGAGATGGGTTTTAATCAATAATTTTACTTTGCAGCTTTTCCCCTTTTGGACAATCAAAGTCTATACACAACATCTGTCTTGCCAGTTTTTTCTCATTTTAATTCCAACTTTCTTGACGCATTCACAAAATCTTTCATTTCCAAGCACATTCAAAGTTCATTTGCACTTACAAAGTTCTGTTTTATACATCATAAAGAAAACCTCATTGCAAAAATACCTGAGGCTACTGAAGCAATACATATCCTAGTAACTCACACATTCATTCTTCTTCTGCAATAAAGCTGATGGGCAGGGGGTTCGATTGCTCTACTGGATCTCAGGGGTGGATCATGAGAAGATACACAACTACAAAGAGAATGGAGCAAAATGTCTTTTGGGAGGAAAAAGCAACCAGCTTCAGCTAGCATCAAATACTGCAGACATCCACAGGCACGAATGTACATGCCATCAAATATGGGGTTATTTGGTTTATTTTTCTTTCTAGACTAAAAATGCTATTTTCCATCCCTAGTTCAGGGTCTGTTTTATTGATTTTATTCTTTCTGGGCAGGAATTTTATAGGTTTTAAATAGCAAAGGCTTTTTTTAATTTTTTTTTTAATTAAAATTATCCTGAACCAAAGGAAACTATTATTCTGACTTTTGAGAACACTGAGTGAGCTAAAGCGGGCAATGATAAAAGACAATAGTGACAGAAAGTCTCATGAAAGAAAAAATTTTTTTTCCTAGATGGAACTATATCATGGCTTGCCTAGTGCTACTTCAACCAGAAACAGAGTAATTATGAGTGAAATACATGCAAAGATTGGACAGTAGAGGGATGTTCAACTTGTTGTAACTTGTAGCTTCCTAACATGCACATGAAGTGGGTTATTCTGTGACCCTGAGAAATTTCATGTATTTCCTAGGCTACATTATATTTCCATATAATTTAAATAAAAATTAATGTAGTGGATTGCTTTAACGGCTCTTCTATCACTTCAAATTTGATGTATCCTTTTACTGCTGGAAATATGGCAGCCAGGCACAAGTGTCTCTAAAAATGTATGGAGTTAAAAAATAAGAAAGGATCTTTTCAAATAAGCATTTATCTTATAAGAATGCATTGTCAGTCTTGGGAGAAAAAAAATCCCACCCTGCTCTCAGACATTAAACCAGCTCACAGGCAGTATTACTACTACCCTGACTGGAATATATGCAACTTGCTAACAATAGCCCCATTCAGGGGGTTGTGTTTTTATGTGGGTGACCTATACCTGAAAATTTATCCAGCAAAGCAGATGAAAAAAACCCCAACCAACAAAAAAAAAAAAAAAAAAAAANAACCAGATGGAAAAAAGAAAAAGAAAGGCTTTTATTCAAGTCCAATTGCAACTTACCAAGAGATGTTTACACACATTTTGTAGAAGTCTCTCTTGGAAGACATATGGTGGACATTATGGTGATGCACAGTGAGTTTTTCCTTGAAAATGTACCAGAAGAACAGCAATAATTTGTGAAGGGGGCAAGGTACAGACCAAGCATCAAGTCTGACCATGAAAGGTGATTTTGCTCAGCTGGTGATTATAGTGTATAAACAAGCCCTGAAGTTCTGATACACTACTAGACTCACCTGCAGCTCGTGGAAATCAGTGTGGATCCTTCCATCAGCTAAGACTGGGCTAGATCACATCCCATGTGGTTTTATCTATTCCAAACACCTGCTGAGAAGAAATCTAATAGCAAGTGGAGCTTTAGCATGCATACCAGCCACCATTTTCCACACCCATGTGTATAGTTGCACACATTATTTAGCAGATGTAGTCCGATCAGTTTTTACAGTGAGAACTCCCAGGGCTGTGAGAGACCATTCATGACTTCAGTGGAATAGAAGCCAAGAGCCCTTAACTAGAAGCCCTGGAGTAGGTTGCATGGGGTGTTTGGCTAGTAACTGCTAGAAAACTAGTCAAAGCTTTTTTTGGGACCAAGGTTGTTTTCCTCCTTCCTTCTTGGAAAGTTTCTGCCTCTGTCTTCCTGGTCCTGTGTTAAGGGGAGATTTGTTGTTTGCAGTCACCCATCATCACTCAGACTCCCCACCCAAACCCTCCAGCTTCTCCTTGACCTATTTTCTTCCCCAAAGGTGAAGCACAGAAATATGCTCCTCTTGCTGTATAGCCTGTGCCATTTTGTTACTGTTTCTGTTTACTGAGAGCTAGAATTCAGGTGAGGAAGAAAAATATATATTTTTCAATATCTCTGGAATATATGAAGAATAATAAAATGCTTTTTTTATAATTGCTGATCTTTGCCCCAAGGAAGCAAGAATTTGGAGTCAAGCTGTTTATATTTTTCTTCAGGACCTAATGGGTTGACTTGTGCCCTAAGATAAAGTATTCACTTCTAAGATATGGTGTAGTAACTGCAGCATGCAGCTGCCCAGTTGTTAGATGTGTGATGGTTATCCAGAAAAAATCTGATTGTTTGGTTTGGTTCTTTCTCAGTGTTTTTAAGAAAGACTTAGAAAGCAGTCTCTATGCATCTCTCAAGTATGAGACACATTTCTGACTAAAGGCAAGAACGTTTCTAGAAGCAGAAATAGCTAGGAGCTTTGATCTCTTCTAAAACCACTGAAGGTAGTTTATCTCAAGTTGCACAAACATGCATAATCTTCCTGGCTTTAAATATGTTCCAGCTGAGATGCATGTTATGTCTTTAATGGATGTCAGTAAGTCTTTAAGAGCTGGCAACTTAGTGCCCAGGTAATACAGAAAGAAGATCAAGTAGCTCTGTAGTGGCTGTACAGTGTCTGTAATGTTGTAGCATGGTGGAAATAACTTAAGCCTTGAACCTCAGAGAAGGGACAGAGCTACCAGCAGCTCTGCCATGCTGCCTTGCATTTACGTTATGTAGGAGGAGAAAAGAAGTAAATTTCTCCTAGGATGTCAACATTTCTAAGTACCTATCAAGCTGTTGTCTGTCTTCAAGCCTGCTGCCTTTACAAGCCCTTTGCATTCCTTTTTAAACTGTTTCTTCCAAATGGACTAGCAAACGGGACGTTATTCCACAGTCATCTGTTGCAGTAAGGCCCTTGTGGGGACAATCGCATGTGTCCTGAATAAGGCTAGCAGAAACCGGCCAGTGAGGTGTTACACCCTCTATGTAAAACTTTTCAGGCTCCTCTTTGTGCACGTTGACCTATGCTGCTCCAGAAGGCTGCTCCAAAGATTCAAGTGTCATTGCAGTCACCGGTACAGGTCTCTACATTAATAACTTTGAAGAAAAATAAGGAAATTTTTCTCTTACTAATCTAATACATTATTTACTGTATTTGTGTCTTTGTTGCTCACCACTGTTGCATCTAAATCCTTTAATGCATTTGTCCTCACAAACCCTTTGCATTATTTATATTTCACTTCTAGTGAACCACTAGGAAAATTAATGTACTGCAAAATTAAAGTGCCACATCCTGAAAAATCCTAATGGAAAGCACATTGTGGGACAAAAGACCACTGAGAAGCTGCAAACCCTTCCCTTGATAAGCTGACATGAGGCCAGGCAGAGTTTCAGCCCTTAAACACAGTAACATTTTTCCCATTACTCTTCCCTGCCAGCAGACTTAAAAAAGGCAGGCAGCAGGCATTAGCTCTGCCTTTTCTCTCTTTGTGGGTCTTGCCAGGCAGCAAGGCATAAATACTGTGTGTGAGACAACTCTGTGTGGGACAAAACTGGGAAGGGTTAAGGCAGAAGGGCATTCAAATACTCCCAAAGGCATTCAAGAGCTGCATGGCGGTGGAGCTCAACTCCTCTGCCCAGGGTGTTGGGCATTCAAATTGCTACAGCTTGGTATTGGCAAAATAAAAGATGAAGAAAAGGAAATGATGGCCTTTGGAGATCCGTGAACTTAAGCACCTCACAAAGAAGCCTGGTCCTGACTGACTAGAAGCACAGATATGTAATATATAATTTTTGAAGTTTGAAATAAAGACACACCACCCAGTGTGGGGTCAGGGACAATGTATGGCAGCTTACAGATTGGTGTCGCTGAACCCATCCAGGACTGGAAACAGCAGAAGCGATTCTGGAAAGCAAATATTCATCTCCATAACAACAAAAAAAGAAAACTTTGCATGTTCAGGCAAGTCCTCACAAAACACACTTAGCAGGGAACTCCAGAGGATATTGTACAATAAAAACCAATTTCCTGTATCACTTCTGCTTTTTGGAGCTGCTCGTCTGTTTGTGTGACATTTCCTACTGCTTCCAAGTGCACCAAGGGTACAGTCTTCCCATGCTCCTTCTCAACTATTTCTGCAGTAGTTCTAACTCAAACAAACTAGTTCCAAACAACCTCTCAGAATGAGTTACTGTGCAAAAGAAGAACACCTCTTGGAAACTCATTTCAGTACATGTGAATTAACAAAAGAGTGTGTGAGCCCTGGCTGCCTAGTTCTGCAAAGCACCTCACTGTCACAAATGATTCTCTCTGATTACTGAAAAGAAGAAAAACTCTTGAACAATCAAGACTACCCTCTGCTTTTGCTGTGAGACTCCTGTCAGCTCTTTAGTGAAACAGCAGCTGGAGTATCTGGGTTCATTCTTTATTTCTTCCTTTTCAGTGATCCTTCCTGATTTTCTGTTGATGATATATTTTCCTTTAAATATTTCTCTAAATTATGTTTCCTGTAATTTATCTGCCTAAACACCCAGATAGGTGTCTTTCCCTTCCTTCAAATTTCTGGGAAGGAAAATATACAACATCCTGAGACAGACTCTTGCCTTCTTAATGAATCTCTGCCTTCCTCGTCCATATACTCAATCTAAAACACTCCACCTAAAAATCAAAATTATTCCTCCTAGTTCTCTTTAGGGAGAGGTGATGCTGGTTTCTTATTAAAATTTGCCACATGGTTAAGAAATTTATTAGTATTCTGACTTTTGATTGTTTTTTGGTTCTGAATATCGCATGCATGACATTCACAAAGCTACACCCATGTGAAATAATCAACAGAAAGTGTGATCTGATTTTGGGGAAGGCACACACTGGGCTTATATAGTATTTAGAAGTGACTGATCATTACTTGAAAAGCATACTAGATTGCTATTGTAATATTTGACAAATGAAACCTGAGTAGCTGGTTGAATAATGAAAGAAATGTTAACTAGCACATCTGAGGAGCAGTGGAATTTGTTCTCCAAATACATTATTCAAGAAGCAATTTTTCAGTCAGTGGTAGAGGTGATATTGGGCAAAGTACAGGACAAAATGTTGTTCGTTGCTAAGGCATAGTTTGGTGTATTTGCTGTTTTGCAAATTTGTCATTCTGCTGTGTATTTGAAAAGTTCTGTGAACACAGCCTGAGGCTGTCAAACTTTGTTCTTTTGGAGCTGATCGTTTTTCATCCAGTCTGAAGATGGTTTTAGAATTCAAAAAAATGCCAAGACTATTGCAGTTTCCAAAAGGTTATTTGCACACCAGCTGCAGAAATACTGTGTGCTTTGCTTGTTTCTGAAAACACTTTTAATATCAGGTAAGAAAAGAAACCAGCCATTAATGTTTTGTGTTCATCCTAGTGTAAAATGTCAGAACAAAAGTCAAGAAGTGCAAGGTGCTCCCGTAACACATTCTGACATTAAAAATTTTTGATTTTATGAATATGTGCCCTATACCTTATAGATTTTTTTTTTTCCATTTCTTTGTTTTCTTGTACTTAGCTTTGTCTCTTATTTAGCACTCATCCATGGGAAGCAGATTACACTTCTAGTCAATTTTGGAAGCTGTTTTCATCAGAGAACTCAGTTCTTGGAAGTTGTGGCATTTATCTGGTGGTTGCTTGAAGAGCACTATGTCAGACCCCCTGAAGACCAGAGACTGAACATCTGCTCTAAATGCTGATAACCAGCATATTCCTGGTTGAGTTGCTGGCAGAGCCAGCTCTGGGCTTCTCAGCAGACAGTGACATTTTGGTGCTCAAGAACCTGACAGCCATAAGATGTATGACATGTTGACTTAAGGGGTAGAGTTTACGTGGAAAAGCACTGCATGGCACTTTGACTGCATGCAGGGGCACAGGAAAATGGAGGGAAAAGGGACACCACGTAGGGTGGCTCTCCTCTAGCAGTTACCACTGACCTAATTATTCCTTCCATAACCTTTTGGAAATGATAGCCATAGCTACACTGAGCATCCTACCCTCAATATAGTTAGGTAGTGGGAGAGCAGATAATTTTCTTCCCACAGTTACATGTTGCCCGTATCAAGAGCCAGTGCTTTTCAGTGTTGAGGCTGAAACACCTGATTTGGAAGAAATGCTTTCCTTTTGTGATACTTCTCTGCCTTTGACAGTTACTAACCAGCATGGATAGTTTTGATCTTCTGCACTGAAGATATAAACCTCTTCTGCATACCATGTTGTTCCTGGCAGCCTTTGTTCCTTGATATATTACATCAGCTTTCTTGAGTATCACTGTTGCATCAAGCCTCAGCTTGTACTAGAAAATCTAAAAGAGTGCCCTTTGAAAACATAATCAAAGTGATTAACTGTATACAAGTGACAGAAGAAGACACAAACATTGAAAATGAGTGCTCAGCAGATAACATACTTCATCTTCTCTCTGACAAATTTCTAACATGGTTGTCTGAGTATTCACCAGCTTGACTCAACTCCTGCAATTTCCCTCTCCCAAGTTTTGTCTCCTTCCTTTTAAAACAGTAGCTGATACTGCAGAGTGGATTTCTCTGCAAGGCCTGAGGCTTTTCACAAGGCAGAAGTATCACTTGGGACTTTTGGACTGCTATGGGAAACATCTTTTAGAGGTCAAGGAATTCGTGTATCATGGTTTCCAGCACCCCCAGTCTCCCCTTCTTCATTTTGCTGAATTACTCTTTACTAAATGCGTAGTGAGAGGATTTAAGAGATGACGTCTCTTTGTTCTGGTCATGTCAATACATTTTATTTCAAACTATCTCTTCTTCTTCTAACATGGGTCAAAATCTTGAGGCTGAAATAGAACACAGCTGAACAAAAACTGTTCTGTGGTTTTAACACACACAACCAGAGTAGCATCAGAAATACCCCAGATTATTAATACCAAGAGGATACTTTTATAGCCAGTATTATTATTTACTACTATGTATTATATATGTGTTATTATATTATAATCTGAATAAAGCAATAATACAATAATTATGTAATAATACAGTAATAATGCTATAATAAAATATATTGCCAGAATGGCAACTGGTTGATTAGACAACATGATAAACAGCAGGTGATACATAATATACACTCAGATTTCATGCAAGCATAAATCAAATTATAAGTTTTGATAAATTTGTGATATCTTACATCACAGCTGCCTTTGCCTCATGTGACCAGTTAAAAAGAGCAAAACAATTCCTTGTTGATCCCATAAAACAAGTCATGAGCTATAAACATGTCAGCCTTAAATTTGCAGCTAGGTGGTACTAACATTTTGATTTTGCTGATGCTCAGCAAGTCTTTACTTTGTATAAATAAAGCCAAAATAGAGATTAATTACAATGTTCTGACACACTACAATATCTAATGTGAAAATACATCGATTCTCAGTACAGCTCCTTGCCTATAAGCATAAACATTATTACAACCATCAAAATACATGAAAAATTTATATTCATCTTTGTTGCATCAATCTGATCCATCATTTAATTCTGAATATTAAATATTTAGCATAATTTTTGGTTCTCTGACCCTAGAGTGTTATCAACAACAGTACTTGTTACTATAAACCAAGTTCAGTCCAACAAAACTTAATGGTTTTTTTTGAAATGTCAGTTTTTTCTGCCATGTTAGGGGATAAAAGTCTTCATACTTAAAATAAATATTTCAGGTGCTTCTGGTTTCAAAGAAAAAAGTGTAAAATGAAAACTAAATAAGTATATGAGTTTGTATATGAAAGTCATACCTTTTTTTAATACTCCCTTATGAGATTTGAATGCTATGCTTAATGTAACCCACAAAACATCTTTTCCTAGTAACTCCATATTCTCATTAAATTTGTATATATTTAACAGTGTTTTGTGAATTTCATTTATTTTACACAAAAACATATTCTTGTTTCAGTATACTCATTTTGTTTCATTATTCCAGTATGTTTGGTCATTAAAAAATTAAAAATTAATTTTTATTATAGTATCTGAAACATCATCATGTTTGCTTTCCTTTTCCTTCATTTGATCTGCTAAACAACCCTGTATCATCACTGTTTGAAGGAGATTTTTCAGAAGGATGAATAAGACTGGATGCTTACCTTGAAAATTGACTCCAGCTGCTTTCCTGTGATGATAACTTTTGTTATCTCTTTATGGTTTCTTGTTCAAACAACACAAACAAATTGTTCAAATTCTTTCATTAGTACTTCCATTGCCACAGGCTTGGGCAAAAAATACTTTGTACCTCCTTGGTAAATTTTTTATAGCAGCAATCTGCAGGTTTTGTACACAGATATGAAACTTTAACAATGTAAAATTGTTTGGAGAATGGAAGACAACAGCATCTAAGAAGAATAAGATTACTGCATTTCTGATCTCTTCTACTGTGTGCTGGTGTTACAATGGCTAGAAATGTTCTGATATTTGAGGTGTGTGAAGTTTCATTCCTGTGTCTGTACAAGGTGGAAACAAAGCATAGCCAAAGACCTCGTGTGTAGCTGCTCACTTGGTAAAATACCTGAGTGCCATAGACCCTACAGCTCTTTCCTGTCCAGTTACAGATTGGAGATGCATGTCCTTCTTTATTTGTAACTCCAAAAGCAGCTGAATAGCACCTGGGTGCATCAGCCCTCAGAAGCAAGTGCAGGAGGAGTTGAGAGAGATCGCTGAAGGGTCAAACATGCTGCCACTTCTGGAACACACGAGCTGTGGAATGGGCTTGACTCGGTTGTCATCCTAAACCAGGTACTTACTAATTTGTATGCCATCCATATAATAACCATGCTGATGTTTCAGGTACTATTTTTGTACATTTTGTGTGCTCTGGAACAGCTGTCCTGTTTGCAGAGATGCTGGGTGTCTCAGTATGAAAAAGTCATCAAGACAACCACTTTTTTTTTTATGTTGTTGTTTTCTTTCTTTCCCCCCAGAGGTTAAACAAAACTATTTAATTTAAAAGAATACACCTGGTCTGGAAATCTGCAATGCCATTAAATGCCTTATGTCTTGACACAGTGTACAACAAATTGGCATAACTTTTTTGTCCCATATTTGGGTGAATTTCATTCCCATCTGCTTATATTCTTTGATGTTTCCAGTAATAACTGCCAGTCACTTGGGTCTCTTAGCTATCATCTGCACAAATAAAACCTGACACTGCTTTCATAAAATAATGTCAATAGTATATCAAATTCTCCAACATATTCCCCGCACAGCTGCACCAAGTGACAGAAGTAAAACTGCCTTCAAGCATAATTTATAAAATCATAATAGGAGCTCCCTTTAAAAGCAAAGCTTAGCTAACTTGTAAACAAGATGACAAATCACAAGCAAGTTGGTTTAGGGTTTTTTTTCCAGGACAGGAAAGTCATGAAAAACATTTTTCTTTTCATCTGCCTCCTCCTTACAAGAAGCAGAAATATAAACAGTGAAAATAACCAGTGAAAAGACTTATCAAAAATAAAAAAAAGTTTTTTATGCCTCCCACATTTTAGAAACAAAAACATAGGAGCCAAGGGGGGAGATATGCAAGTGCTTTACAAATACGACAGGCTTTATTCTCCTTTCCATCTGATATCTGCTGTTTCTTGTTGAATACAGACACAATTTAGGCATAGTCACTGTTGTATTTGGGATCTTCTGAAGCTTAACATATGCTCCCTACAGCTAGAGAACTGGCATATCAGTGTAGACTTCTTTCATAATTTCTTTGTCCAGCATAAGATCCTGTTTCCGTAACAAAAAAAACCCCAAAACACAAACAAGACTATCAAAAAAAAAAACCCCAAGGCCCAGCAAACCATATGATTTACTCACCTTTATTTCAGACAAAATACCATCATGTAAAGTAGATGTTTCTAACAGGTATTTTAGAATCAGCCTGACTTTTGTCAGTCAACTGTCTTGTCTAAGAGAAATTATCTTTTATATAAAAAAAGATAAGATATTTCTACACTTAACCTTTCTGAAGTAAACATCATTACAGAGGCCTTTATCAAAAACCAGCAATTATTTAAAGATCAATTAAATATTCCAAATTACTAGACTACAAGTTAACTATTTTGAAACCTAAGACATATTTTGGTGTGTGTAAATTAAAATAATTCTAAGCCATTAAAAAGTGACCTGATTAGCTCTCTGGAGAACATTAAATCCTTGGGAAATTTTGCAACTGACACATTTTCAGCAAAGATGGTACAGTAAATATATGCAGCACAGGATCATAAGGATCATGGTCATTTGCTTCCTCTTGAACTTAAATTGTCAGCTATCAATAGGTATATTTTAAAGGAATCTGAGAACAGAAACTTTTCAAACACTTTTCAAACAAATATCAAAATCCACAGTTTAGTACCAAGTACTCACATACAGACCAGCATCTTTTTCTGTGTTAGAAGTGGAGACAAGGGAGCAGTGACTGCATCTTTCTGTACCACTGCACTCGTAATGTAAAGAAGCATTACAATATTTTGGGTAAACCATGGGAAATGTCAATGCTTTTTGAAAGTTATCTGGAAATGTTTATCTGGGAAAATATATTCAGATGCATAGATATATAAATTACTAAGAAGATGAGGAGCAGGACCCTAACAATGATTGCTGAGCAGCTACTCGAAGCAGTCTTGACTGTGAACCACATAGCACAACTATACCTAAATACTATTTATAATTTGCAACAGAATATTAAATTGCCTTTTTCTTTATGAGGCGACATTTTCTGAAATACAAAGAAAAGATGCAGGAAGACTGGAAGAATGTAGAATAAATCCTGCCTGTGGTCTCCTCACTGGCTTACAAAACTAGCTAGGTGCTGAGAAGACTGTCTTGCCCTCTCCTAAAGATCTGAAGAAGTGCTGTATGTAACATCCAGCAACAGGATGTAATATTCCTGGAATCTCCTTGAACACCAGTCATAGTGAGACCCTGATCTTAGTTTTAGTTTCTGTACTTCACTGAAATGTAAATAATTAATAGGAATAATAATAATAAGTAACTTGCTTACTGCTACTCATGACAAAGACAGAACTTGAATTTAGGTGAAAAAACAATATGCTAGCAGCCCATATGAGAGTAATACACAGCCCATTTTTGATGTGTAAGACATGATTACTTACACTGCAATGTGCCATATTTGTAAAGTCAGTGGTTAAGTGGTATTTACAGTGACTAATGGAGGAGCATACAAAGAATGTTTGTTTGTACAGGTGTCTTGCAATGTTAAGATTTACCAACAATTCGGAATTGTGAACACAAGGAAAATTAGTGAGCAGCCATGATGAACTATTTATGTATGGACTGACAATTACACAGAGGTTTTAGCAGACGTTCCTTAGCTCTTAAAAAATACTTTATGAGGTAGCATAACTCGGTTTGGTTTTTTTGTTGTTTTCTTCCTCCAAAAGAGGGCAGAACACTGTTCATAAACTCCATATTTCAACTATAAACATGGCATGTTCTCAGTATGAATAGGTGGAATTACAATGATCAATTACCTTGGAGTAATCTACGTCCTGAAGCCCAGAAGATAGCATTAATCTTGATTGGTTGGCTCAGTTAGGGACTGTGACTCCAAAACTTATTACCTTCCCTCCCTTCAAGGGATGAAGTCATTTTACATCAATTTTGAGCTGATGGCATAATTTTTCTCTATAGCCAGTGAGATTTGGCAGTTGTTCTACACTTTTTTTTCCTCTTCTTGTGGAAGAATAGGTATAAGAAAGTCCTGTTATTAATTTAGAATATAATTAGGAAGGAATCTGGAGAGGAAACCTGTGAACTGAGAAGGCAAAACAATACTTCTATAAAACAGTTTAAAATGCTGCAGCTGGGGCTTTAAAATCTTTCTCTCTGAGGTGTGACTCATTTAGATCTCCAACACTAAAGAAGTGTATGGTTATGTGTTCCTGATTTTTATGGCACCTAATCGCAGCACACTGATACTGTGGCATGGCAGATAAAAAACACCAAGATATTTCTTCATTTCCTCAGTTCCTTAACAGCTTCAGCATCCTGCAGTTCATGAGAAAGTATCTCAATAAAGGTTGGTAGGATAGGATGTTTCTAAATTCTAGGACTTCTACAGATAGGCCAGACAGGATCCTGTCAAGCATGGCACGAGCTAGGAATGGCATATTCTGTACATGGGCAGAGGATGAGGGCTTGATGACTCCCATTTCCAAGAGCCTCTGGCTAGAGTGACACTGTTGCTTGGATGGTATGATCTGTCTTCCCTGTTTATTCCTTAGGCTTTTGGTAATAATAAATACCAGCAGAATTTTCTAAGTGATAGTGGTTACGCCTGCCTTCCTCAAGAAAGCAATAGTAGTTCTTATACATTAACAATGCAAGGAAAGTAAGGAAAGCCTGAAAATGTGTATTAGGTGAACTACTGTCATTATACGTTAGATGGTTCATGACAGCTGGGCAAAGTTTAGAGCTCAGAAAAAGAAAAAAGCATCTGAGTACTACAGATTCACAGGTTAGGCAGCAACTGGTGTGCAGTTAATTAATACCTAGCTGCTGGAACTGGTCATGGTTAGACGAATTAAAGACCATGGCACTAAAACTATCTTTTTAAGCTCTCAACATCTTTTAGTACAATCATTCTGTCAATGCCTTTCAGTTGCAGCTATTCCTAGCAGAATGTTTCTCTGTGCTGCATGAACTCTGTGGCTAGTCTTGAAAGGTTTTTTTGAATAATTGCCAATTTAACATATGTAGTCATTATTATTTCCATCCTTGTAAGTTCTAGCATAAAAGTCACATGGAGATCTGCTGTTACTGTTTACAAGCTTTTTTTTCCCCCATAACTTGTCAAATGTGGCCTGATTTTGCAAAAAAGCTGAATGTCATACACAGCCTCTGAGGGCTGAAAACTCCTTCTAGACATCCAGTTGCATCCTTAAGAACATGGCTTAGCCAGCAGCAGATTGACCTGGAGGCAAATTACTATAAATCATAGCATACCCACTGAGGATGTTTATTGACAGCTGGGTAATTCTAAAACATCATCTAAGATTAGATACAGAATTAAAATCTAAAGATAACTTGGATACAAAGTTAAAACAAAACAAAAAAGGAGAGACTAGGGATTCAAGGCACCTCAATTTGACATTGAGAATATCCACTATATATTTATAAAGCAAATTCTTTACACATCGTGTAAAAGAATTAAGGCATCCAGGATGAATTATAGCACAGTAGTACATCTCATACTCATATTTAGCTCTACCCTGATTTACCACGCTCCTAAAGATAATGTAGACTTTCTAGAATGTTTCATTTCACCTTATACTTGCATGCTATCATTCCTGCATTTTTTTTCTCTCCTTTCTTGCGGCCTAAGCATCAAGTGCTAACCACCTGAGCTTTTCAGTCTCCTCCACTACCAAGTTCTGTGGCTGCTCTCATTTAAACTTCCCTATTGTGTGCACCCCAGATAATTTCTCAGTGTTTCAATGATTTATGTAAATAAGTCAGATATTAAAATTAACCATCATTCATGTATTATTCTGTACATATACCTGCATAAATACATATTCCTAGGCCTAAAATACGTCAGTTACTTCATTAATATAACTGATGGCATAACAGAGATCCATCACTGATTTTGAGCTCACTGATTTAGCGTGCCTCAATTTAAAGTAATTATTTTTGCCCTTTCCATTCTACTCTGGTATTATCTATTCTATGGAGATACCTTGTACATTTGCCAGTATTGGAAATGTGTACTTTTTCCATGTGTTTATATTTGCTGCATATACTCCAGAAAAAGATCTTCTCTGATTTTTCTCTTCCTTTTCTTCCTCTGCTGTGTTTTGACCCTGTCTCTTTCCTTGTCACAGTTCTAGGACGTAATGGAGTCTTCATCCCTGAAAACCAGACTAGATAAAAGCCCTGAGTAATCAAGTGTGATATGACCCCTGATCCTGCTTTAAGCAGGTGTTTAAATGAGATGACTTCAAGAGATCCCTTCCAACCTGAGTTATCCTATGATGCTATGATCTGAGCCACTTTAATCCATCATGCAAAGCAAGCCATCCTTTTCCAATTATAGCATTAAAGAGCACATGAGTTAATGACAGTAGCAGCAGGGACTGGAGAGGGCTCCTCTGAGGCACCTGCCAGATGTGCTCTCTGCACCTGGTGGAAGTGCAGTGTGATGTGCAACTATACTGGGATACAGGATGTCATTCCTGATCTCTCTTTGATATAACTCATGTCTCATTCAGGGCCTTACACAAAGAGTGCTCTCTGCACCCTTTTTTTCTTCCTATTATGCTGCATGTGACTCTTATCCACAGTTCAAGGCTTCCTTTGGAGACAAAAATTATTGTCTAAGCTTAAGCTTTCCTATGGTGCTCACAAGTACACTATGTGCTAGAGACTGTGCTGTAGCCTAAGAATAAGTCCTATATTTGCATTTCTATAGCATTCAACAACACACAGCATGGTAAAGGCAGACTTGGGGCAATCCTCATGAACAAATGTGCAGCATTCAACACTACATTGTGCTTTAACTCCCTTGTGACAGAGCCTTTTGGAATAAATTTATCTCCTATCTAAGAAGAGAATGCAGATATGTAAATTTTTGAATGAGCATAGAGACAAATTTTGTCTCCCACCATCCCATGAGGCTCTGCTCTGTGCCGTCTACGCAGAGGAAGAGAGGTGCCCTCCAGCTCTTCAACCCATACCACATGCCTCTTGTACTCCTTAATGTTTTCCAGGGGGCTGGCATGTCCTTTTCTCCTCGCCATCCTCTCATGCTACAGGAGAGCCATATCACCTGGGCACCATGCTCTTTAGCCCCTTAGAAGACCCACCTCTTCATACACCACACAGGCAAGATTTGTCCTTTCTCTTTTTTTCCTCAGATATGAGCAGAAGCACAGAAGGGAAAAGGGAATGAAGGAACCAATCCATCCAACCCTTTGTTACAGTTAAGGATTTTATATGTATCCTAGTGACTGCAGCTACTTTATCATATAACACAATGCCTAAAAGTATTTTTCTCAACTGCCACAGTTCAATTTCATTAGTTACCAGTACTCAGAAATCTCTAGGTAAATTCCTTTACTACAAAGCTGAAAAGTCTTCAGTCATTGTCATATATTGCAGTATACTATTTTACAGTTCCAAGGCTCTAACTTTAAAATACTGGCCTACGGGTCTTCGACATCGACATTTTTAAGACCTGCTGGAAACTCTGAAGGGAACAGAGTTTCAATACATAAAATACATTTTTAATACATAAAAATACAAACAGTTGTATTTTTATAATACTTTTTAACCAACTTAAGAGCTGACTGTGCTGGAAGAACTATGCACCATAGCATATCTCTTGCCTTTGGCAAGAGAATTGGAACTTCTGCATCAAAGAGCAGAACCTCAGAAGATTTGGTTATGCTTGGATAATGATCATCTTAGAGATTCAATTGCTGCTCTACTTCAAGGATGATCATACATCTGGATTCCTTTCTTCTAAACTTTTACTTTTTCAGAAGGTGAGTTGAAAGAACCGCTTCCTCCACCTTTAGAAACTTCCACTGTTTGGGCTGGGGAGCGTGGGGGGAGGGCTGTTGTTTGTTTTTCGAGGTTTTTTTTTCACCTTGTTTTGTTTTTTACAGTGAAAGAACAAGCTGATTAGTAACCTACAGATTTTCAGGTAAACCATTATGAGGTGTATTTCCCAGAGCAATTCTGCTAGAATTTTCTTCAAGTAAGTTGAACATCTGCACATGGGAAAGCAAATAAACCCTGAGTTAACACTTGTGAAAATCAAAGCAAGCATCATTACAAAGCAGCACTCATTACATTTTTCTACTTGGCAAGACAATATTATTTTGAAGAAAACATCCTGGGAGGAAGCAACTCTTCAAATGTCTATCCATACCTACTTCACATAGTCATTTTTTCAGCTAAGGTTAGTCTAACAGAGTTCAAAAGTATTAGTTTACTGTTAAATGTTAGTTCTATAAAATGACATCAAACATATTCCAGACCTATTGCTTTTATTGTGTTATTAATACAGTTCAGCTTTGCAGGTCCTATGCAAAGACACGTAGTGTCCAGTTGGTGTACATGCCAACTCAGAAAGCCAAAAAAGTGTATGTTCTTTTCACAGACTGCCACAAAGCAATACTTTTTCTTCTTTGATTAGCACAATATTATATTAACGTCTTCCAGTCAAAGAAAAACTACTATATATCTCATACATGCTTAATAAACATTGTAAAGTACATGTATTGCATGTGAACTATGTACCATGTATGACTTCAGACATGGATGTGTATCCTGCTTGTTAAAGTGATTCAGGGAATAGACCGGAAGACATTGTAAACATCTTTTTTGCTATACATTGGTTTTCTTTTCATAAAAATTGTAAGCGCTTCTCTGTGAAGAGATCAGAAGACCATCAGTGCGCATCACTGGAATCGCCTTCCAGGAAGACCCTGAGCATTGTCAAAAAGTTAGGAATTTGGGAAAAGTCTCTGGGTGCATGATGTGGGCTGTAGCCTCCTGTCCTCCCTCTGGTCAAAAATTTAAAAGAGGGAAAATGTTTCTACATAGTCTCACGCTTTTCCAGACTTCTGGTTTTATTGCTTAAAAAGAAATCAAAATAATTGACTAAGGATGGGGAGTGAGGGTGTGACTGTAAATCTTAATCGAATTTGATCCTGTCCACAAACTGAAATGGTCACCTTGGTCTGAAATCAGATGAAAGATGAGCTTTTCCTGCTTAAATTGTATAAATTTTTGAAAAGTGCTTCCTGAGGAGATTTCCTTAGAAACTCAATCAGATGTACTTGATCACCAAATCAGATGTACTTAATAAGACTGAGAGAATTTGGTTTGTTCAGGCTGGAAAAGAGAAGGGTTGGGGTGATCTACTTGTGGCCTTCCAGTACCTGAAGGGAGCCTACAAGAAAGAATGGGACTTTTTACAAGAGCATGTAGGGACAGGACAAGCAGGAATGGATTCAAAACTAAAAGAGTGTCCATTTAGATTAGAGGTTAGGAGGAAGGTCTTTGTTGTAAGGGTGGTGAGGGACTTGAACATGTTGCCCACAGAAGTTGTGGGTGCCCCATCCCCGTAGGTGTTCAAGACCAAGCCTGGTTGAAGCACTAAGCAACCTGGTCTAGTGGAAGGTCTCCCTGCCCATGGCAGGAGGGATAGGAACTAGATGATCTTTAAAGTCCCTTCTAATCCAATCATTCTATGATATGTGAAAAAATTATTTGTTAATAAATATTGTTTAATTATTTCTTAATAAAGAAAATAAAAATAAATAAAAATATCTTAAAATTTAAAAAAGGGCAACCTCCAGGTTTTTGTTTTCTTTCAAAGAAAAACTGAAATGCAAAATTAATTATAAGAACTGATCTGTGAGTGATGAAGTCTTGCTAGGGTTGCTATTGAACTTGTGCCCAGCTGCTGAAAATAACAGGAAAAAAAATCTTTTATTGTCACATAACAGCAAATAGTCCACGGGTTAGGAAACATCTGCAGAACCCAACAACTTTGCAAATAAGGACACAAGCCTGTAATGCAATTGAACAAAAAGTTCAATAATGTTGAAGATCCTTTGCCCAGGGTTATCAGATCTAATGAGCTAATAAATGCTAATAGATCAAAGTCTAGCTGGGCCTGAAAAGCCTAAGAAATTTCTGTAAGAAAACAAGTGACATCCCTAGATTTATGCTACAGTTGCTGCTGATGTATCTAGCTCAAAATTTCAGCTAAATTCCATGTATAAGACAACCCCATAAAAAAAGTTGAACTAAGAAGAAAATAGCAGGTGAAATCTGATAAATGGAGATGATTTAGGGTAACTGTATTGGGTTTGTATGGCTAAGCTTTGGTAACGGGAGGGCTACAGGCATGGCTTCTGTGAGAAGCTGCCAGAAACTTCCTCCGTATCCAGCAGAGCCAGTCCCTGGCAGCTCCAAAGACAGAGGTGCTGCTGGTCAAGGCTGGGCCAATTACAAACGGTGGTAATACCTCTGTGATAACATATTTAAGAAGAAGATTAAAAAAAAATGTTGAGGAATTGAAATTGCAGAGAAAGAAGAGCAGGGTGAGAACATGTGAGATAAACAACTCTGCAGACACCAAGGCCGGTGGAGAAGGAGGGAGAGCAGGTGCTCCAGGTGCCAGAGCTGAGATTCCCCTCCAGCTGGAGGTGAAGACCACAGTGAAGGAGCTGCTCCTCTGAAGCCCATGGAGATCCACGGGGGATGCAGAAATTCACCTGCAGTCTGTGCAGAGCCCCATGCCAGAGCAGGTGGATGCCTGCTGAGAGGAGGCTGTGACCCTGTGGAAGGCCTGTAGAGAGAGAAGCCCTGGAGCAGCCTGTCCTTGAAGGACTGCACCCCATGGAAGAGTGACCCACACTGCAGCAGTTTTGGGAGGACTGTTGCCCACGGGATTGACTCATGCTGCAGCAGTTCGCAGAGAGCTGTCACTCGTGAGCTGGAGTCACACTGGAGAAGTTCATGGAGAAGTTCATGGAGAACTGTCTCCTGTGGGAGGGGCCCCATGATGCAGCATCACTCCTCTACCTAAGCAGTGGNTTCGTTAATATCTCTAATTCAAGCCTGTTGTGCCTGTGATGGTATTTGGTGAGTGATCTCTCCCGGTCCTTAGCTCATGAACCCTTCGTTGTTCCTTCTCTCACCTTTCCAGCTGCAGAGGGGAGCGATAGAGGGGTTTTGATGGGTGCCTGTAATCCAGCCAGGGTCAGCACACTACAGTAACAAACAAACAAACTCATAAGAAGAAACTAAGTAACTTTTTTCTGCCCTGATTGTGGGCTGGTGATGAGGTGAGAATTTTCACTGTGATTCAAATAACAAGTTAGATTCCATGGAGCAGTTCCTTCTAATCTTATGATTTAAAATTTGTAGCTTAACTTCTCATCAACCTTCTCAAGATGTTCTTGTCCCCTGCCCATATGCAAGAGGCAGGAATGAGAAGCCATGTGTCTGGTCAAACCCACAGAATGCTTCACACTCCTACGTTATACACGGTTTTCTCCAATACATGTCCAGGTGGCCGCATCAGTATGCACAGCACAGGAGGATTGGGAGGAGTGACAGAAAAGATCATTTTCTCTTTCACACTTTCTCCTTTCAGCCCAAGCACCAAAGCAGTGCAGGTTACTGCAGGCTGCTTCTCCAGGGACTTCTGCATCTTCCCCCTGCTCCAGGAACTGCAGCAGTTCTGACACACCATCTTGCAAAATAGTTACTTAAGCTAGTCGTCAAGGTAAATCAAGAGGAAGCAGATGGATCACAGAAGGAATTAAAGTTACTTATATCTCTTATAACACTTATTTCTGTTCCGTAGTCACTGATATTCTACTCCTTGCATAATAAAATTAAGGTTGGTCCTTATTTAGGTATACAGCTATGTTTTATTTCAAGACATGAAAGAGTAATTTGAATCAGTTTCCTAAAATTATTTTCCTATTTTCCAGGTGGAAGTAATTGAAGAAACTCTCCTACTTGTTTTTGAGCATGCACAATGTACATTTATTTAGCTCTTCTTGAAGAAGGGAACGGAAAAATATCTTGCATCCACTGGCATCTGTTGACATAATTGAGCACTGTTTCACATGTATGACATATTCTATTTTTGCTCTTTTTTTTGGTTACATCAACAAAAGTATTCATGTGTATAACAAATATTAGGTACTGCTGTCATCCAATTTCTTACAGATATGAAAAGCAGAATTGGAAAAGAAAAACCCCACAACCTCCCCCTAATTTTAAAGCATACTTAACATAATTTAACATTCTTGCCTCCTAATCTGAAGGTTTAAAGTATCTAAAGACTATCACCCTAAAGGTAAAATATTGCTTCTATTAAACCTGATACAATGGGCAAAACAACAATGACCTCTTCAGAATCTACTGCTATCCCTAACTGAAGTTTAAATACATATGTACAAATGAAAATTATCCTGAGACAGTGAACAGGAATTCTTACAGACACCAAGAAGCAAAATCTTCCTCTTGCGTGCCCCTTTTTGTTAAAAGGCAGCTTGTAGTAATTAGCCCTTGAAAATTACAAATGCCAATCATCAGCTTTCAGCCTAAATTATTTCAGTAGGTAAGGTTATTCTAGTCCTATGGGGTCAGCAATGGTAGGTGAAAATCATTTAGTGAAAGAACATCCTGTTTCTGATCCCTGAAGAACAGCTTAAGGGAAAAAAAAAGCAACATCAAAAATGTAGGCACCAAATGCAATGAGAATGACAGTTTTCCCTTACAAATTAATGCTTCTGGGACTTCTGAATATTAGTATGCTAAAGAAAAAGTGTTTATTAAGGAAAATCTGGTAAACAACTTTTTTTTACTTATGTATTTAAGAAAGCTATTGCTATCTCTTTGTTATCAGTCAGCACAGGGAAGTGCCAGTGATAGGTCCAGATGGCTGTTGCTCCTTGACTTGTATTCCACCGCATGAAGCCAAAGCAGGTCAGGAAAAAAAAAGGAAAGGAGAAAAAAGGTCAATCAAGAAAGAAGTAATTTTAGTACCTCCAAAGTAATTTTCCATTGTGAAAATTTAAACTTGTCCCAATCAACCTGTCACTTCTTTGAAAGGAAGCTGGTGTTGGCAGACATGAATAAAAGGTCAGCAGAAACCACAAATCCAGAGGAATCAAAGAGATTGCTGCCTGGAGTGATGCAGGGCATGTAAAGATGAAAAAGCACAGACTGCCGTAGTTGGAGTTCCCACTCCTGGTTCTTCTTTAGCCCAGAGTCAGAAATAACTTTACTGATTGTGCCACTTGAGATTGCTGCTTTCTCTCCACTGATTCAACAGCACAGTACCATTCTCGCCTGCTTAAAAGAGGAAAAACAACCTCACCCAACCA
Source organism: Oriolus oriolus (assembly GCA_013400235.1). Taxonomy (NCBI): domain Eukaryota; kingdom Metazoa; phylum Chordata; class Aves; order Passeriformes; family Corvidae; genus Oriolus; species Oriolus oriolus. The sequence continues at coordinate 868,363 of VXBT01000484.1, forward strand.
GCTTACATTTTACTGAAAAATCTAATAATCAGTAGGCCTAAATAGATGAGGAATGATGAAAATTACTTGTCTCAGGAGGCCTGAAAGAACAGTCTGGAGGATTCAATAAAGCACAAAGCTGGAGAGCTTCTAAAACCACCCATGAGAAGTACTAGTCACAGACTCAAATGGAATTTTTGTGAACTGAGTAGCCCAAGTTATCTTTTGCCATATCTTATCATAATAGATTACATTTTCAAAACTGACTTTGGCTCTTATGTGCTTTTCTTAGACTCATGCATCTGTGAATATTTAGAAGATTATTTAAGTAGAAGTTTGAGAGTTTGAGTTTCATTTTAAATATTTTCTTGATTAGTAAGTTTTAATGTGTGAGTAGCGGAAATTTTGAATTTTGCATGACATCATTTCTGTAACTCCAAGATAGACAGGACTTATTTGAAGTTGAAAAGACTTTTATTTCATTTGGGCAGAGATAAATACCCAAGAAAGTGCTGAGCTATCAAAACAATTCTGAGATACAAATTACATCCTGAGCTAATCATTCGCATTCACTGCCAAAAGCATCTTCCTTCCTTGCTTGCTTACAGTACTGGAAATAGCAGCTGCTGTTGAAATCTCCCCTGGAGATTGTTAGGATCTCCATGAGGAAAAGCTTTGCACTGGTGGCCAATTTCAATAAATAACAACAGCAACTTTATTGCATGTGATAATTTTTTGATAACGATGTGAAAAGTTGGCACCTATTTTCACAGGTCAGCCGACAGAAACCTTTCTAAGTAGGCTGTAACCCACCTATGGAGGCAAATCCTTGTGTCTTGTGCTTCTGCACTAAAGGGAGGCTCCACGTCCCCTGCTCTCACAGCTTAATAGCTAAGGTGCTCACTGCAAGACATAAAGTATTGACTGACTATAAGACATTATCCTCACAGTAATATTGCTGAGGTCAAATATCCTTCTAGATGACTTTCAGAGACCTTTGGTTCCCAGCAAAGTAAATGAGGAACTTTTAAAATTCTGGTCTATTCATGTGATTGTTTATAAATATGCATTGCCTTTCCCAAGGCCACAAACACTGTGAAAATAGATTGCTGTGCAATGCATATGATCCTTGGATTGTAGGGGTTGAAGAAAAGATTTTTGTTGCTGTAAGATTTTGAAACCAATCTCCACTCACTGAATTACATGGGAAATGCATTTTAGATGCATTAATAGCACAAAAAAATAAAGGAAGTGCTGAGGTTTCCAGTGAAGGCTGTTTTATGGCATCATAGTTGATCTCCTAAAATCAGACACTTGATCAAGAGTTTTGGAATATGCTGCTCATATTTATTTTGGTGCAATTAATGTCAGAGCTGCTCTAATCATTGCTTGCATTAAGCAGAACCTCCAAATAGATTTCTCTATGATAAATTAAATATTGACAAAGAATAAAGTATTTCTGAGCAGGCATCAGCAAGAATAAGAAAAATCTGTTCAAACAATAAAATTAAAGGTTGCCCAATAGAACAGCTTGAAGAAGTATGTTGTCTTCTAAAACCAGGTTATTTATGAAAGTTCCTTTGTCTTCTCTTTTGACTCTTATTTTCTTGTATTGGCAGGTTTAATGAAGACTAATAACCAGTTTAACATTTCTTACGCTACTGATCTAAAATTTAAAAAAGGACACAAAAAATCAGTTTCTCCAGATTGCTCTCTATGGAAACCACACTGTATTTTAAGAAGAACAGTTTATAGCTTCATCAGTTTTTAATGAAATGAGTAATTATTAATATACTGGTTTTTTCCTTGCTTGTACCTTGATTATTATGTATTCTACCCGGTCATCAATTCTTAAATTAGTGTATTGAGAAGAGGTAATTAAAATCTCTGAATTATGGAGTACATAGGAAAATATAGCATACTAATACCACTTTATAAAGGGAAAATATTCATTACTGGCAGTTTGGCCAGCATTATTCAACACATGGAGAAATAGGAAATTTCCTGCTTTGGTGTTTATTCTTCAATACAATATTTTCTAATAAAAAATAGAAAAAGATACATCATTGTGAATATAATTACAGTGAAATATTTTTAGAAAGCCAAATAAAATCAATTACCTCAACCTTAATATTAAAGCACTGGAGAATCTACCACAGGTAGGAGATGGAAAACACAACTTTTCCTTCTCCATACTATACACTTTCTCTTATATGAGTCCAAATGTTTGGATGAGATGGTGAGCAACTGAAACTTCTCTTAAGGTATGACTTCAGTTCAGCTCAGGGAGTGTTGCCCTCTTTTGCCATGCATCTCATGAGGGAGAAGTGCCCTTCTGGGAATTAAGCAGTTCAGATCCCTGTCTATTGGCACTGAAAATTATCTACTCCACTTTCACTTTCCAAGTATGTTATGTGAAAAGTATAGTCACAGGAGTCAGGATGTGCTGGAGAATAACCTAAGTTTTGCCTGGGTACTTTGCTTACACTGACTTACTGAAAATATTCACTTTCCATCTAGCACAATCCCTGATATGTTGTTAGCATAGTCCTCCCCACATTAATAACATCTTGTTTGAGTCTGCTGCTCATCTCACTTCAGTCAAAACCTGGATCAAAGCCAAATGAAGTTAACGGATTTACTCTGGTGTAAATCCAGTGTAAAAGAAATTACTTTTGCATGCAGATTGACTTGTCTTGCCTTTCAGGTTTCTCTGCCCATGCATGTAAAGCAAACCACTTTATATGCTACTCAAGGATAAAAACCTATCATGCAGAAATTGAAATTTACGTCCAGTTTCTTTTTGCCCAGTAGATGCTGTGTCAAAGAAAGTAAAACATAAACAGTTGGTATTTCTTCCCAGATAGATCTTTTGAGCTCTATATTCTTCTATGTCTGAAACTGCTTTTGCATCTACTCCTCCATGTGTCACTTTACTTGAAATTTTAGCTACACCTTTGTTACAAATACAATGCCTTATCATATAGAGTAATAGGTTAACTTACGTGTTTGTGCAAGTTGTTCTTTCACAGTAAACAATGTCATCTGATACAAGAAATTAAAAGAAAATACGTGCTACAAAGTTACACCAATATGGTAATGTTCTACAAAAGTTGCAGTTACATACATTTTCCATACCTGTTCAAATTATTTGAATTGTTTTCAAATTTTTAAGGCAACAGAATTAGGAGTTAAAAAAAAAGGGGGATGAAGGATTGACCTGCTTTTACTTTTCCAGTAGGTACTACAGGCTTTCTAATCTCCTGCATAACTCTTTCACAAGAACCTGACCTGTGAAGTCATGGGATTCAAGAAACCTGAAATAGCATCTCTTTCCACATTCCACTTCATGACAGTCTATATATTTCTCTTCTTAGTTATTTTTGAAGGCAAGTATGGTACAGAACATGCAGTTTCCATAGGCATTGTACCTTATTGTAAATGATATGACATGAAAAAAAAAATACGATAAAGCAAGAGGACTGAGAAAAATAGCATTTTATATCTGATTTAATAAAAATGCCCTTTCTTTTCTGCCTGGAGCAGATCTACTGGAAATTAGAGATGATGTATGATAAAATATAGAAGAAATTTTAGACTGCAAAAAAGTTGGATGTTGTAAAAATAAAGAAACAAAAAGAAGAAGAGAGGAAGAAGTGGAGCTAACAAACCCTTACAACTTGAAACTCAGAACTGAAAAATCCAAGACTTTCTGTCCAAATGTCAATTTCCACTAACTGGTTTTGCAAACTTATCTGTGTAAGACAGGTGATACAACACTTAAGTAGCTTGTACAGTTGTTTAAATAGTGTAAAGAGAGTGTTATTGATAACAAATGATGCTTCTGCAGACCATTTCCCTGATGGTCATGCTTGTTTATGCTATTGCACTGATTGTTCAACTCTACTCTTCCTCACTGCTATCAGGCTCTCAGCATTTTGGTAGTTCTTTCATATTTCCCTAGAAGATCATCAACAGTACTGTGCAGCACTGCTGCTAATGAGGCCTGCTTCACATAAAACGAAATGAAGTTGTTTGTAGTCCAGATCAGTTCCTCTATTGAACTTCTCGAGCATCACCATGAAACAAACAAACTGAAAAACCCAAATGGGCTGAGAAGAACGGAGATGGCAGGGGAAGGGTGGTAACAGATGACTGAAAAAGACAAGGAGACAGGTGTGAATTTCTTTAATCCAGAATCACTTCAAAGGAAGTCGTTCTGCTCTCCTAGACTGCAAGAAATGGTAAATGACAAAAAACCTCTGAAGCATACGAAAAGAGAAAGTCAAGACTGGTGAGATCAGAGGCAGAATGGATTTGTAAACAGAAATAGTAGGTTTTTTGAGGAGGTAAAGCAATCTTATGAGTACAGAGCACTGTTCTTTCACAGTTCATCTGCTGCATGTGACTGAGGGAGTGGAGCAAAGTCTGCAGCAACTCTGCAGAAGGAGTGTGGGTTGAGTAAGCAGCTTATGCAACTCACAGGAGCAGATGTAAATTAGAAGGTCTGCAGGACAAATAAAGAAATAACCAGTCAAAGATCATAACAATAAATCACAGAGCAAGCTAAGGATTATAGGGTTAGTGGCTAGAATTTAATTCAACACAATATGTTAAGGCAATAAGGCAAGGAAAATATAATTCCAGGAAGTGAGAAGAGAAATGCTGAGCAACTTGCTGGATATTTATTCTTGACACTAAACAAGGGCACTAATGAGGCCATATTTGAAATGTCACATTGATTTTCTGTCTGATTCATTATCCTATAGATAAATATGACTTTATGGGAAGGGTACAGCTTTGGCAGACAGCTGGCTACACACATATCTGTGAAGTAAACAAGACCAAGAAAGGGGCTGTAGCCTATCATGTGAATATCCACACTTTAACCTTTCACTTGCTTTCTGGGCACTGTACTGTCCAGGAGTTCAGCTCAGTAATTAAGGCCCAGCTTCACATATCACGGCTGTGGGACTTTGACTCTGCTTCACTGAGAAAACTGCTACAGATCTGCAAGAGAGTCCATAAATTAAAACAATGCAGAACAGAAAAGAAAAATGTGGAAGTGAAATAGTTCGTGTGGGGATGCTCGTTGCCCCTTCTGAGGATCCCTTTCAGCTTCCACCCATGCCAACTTATTTACTTTCTCCTACTCTACATCCCTCCCTGACTTCCTGGGCAGCCTTCTAATTATGTACAAGCTCCTTTCTGGGAATCTGGGATCCCAGATTCCTGTGAGCCCTTTACAAACCTTGTAAACATCTCCATAGGAAGCATGGAGCTGGCCTTCATGCAGCAAAATTGAAGTACTGCTTGACATCCACGTTGTGAACACATGTACTGGCATAAATTCCTGAACTACTGGTCCCATACTCAACAATAAATGACTGCAAACTGTATGGAGAGGCTTTAGAGTCAGAAATGGTTTTGGATCAATACATTTTTAAGAATGTGTCATGGTCTTCTTAAGGCAGTTCTGTGTTTGCAGCAGGTATAAGAAGCTTGACAGGAACTAACCAGAGAAACTTTGCAATTGTATTAAATGAAAGACCACAATAAATATATTTGATTTATGATCCAGACAGATAAAGAAAGGACGCATAAAAGTTTATGAATAGACTTATTAAAATATCAGTTCTCTCTTCAGTAGATATACATGAGTAATATTTCATATATATCATTATTCTGAGAAAAAAGAAAAAACAAACTATGTTTTGAAAAGGGAGAGTCTGTGCAATAGCACTGTAATATAGATCTTAAGTGAGTGATGTGAACTAGTGGACAGATGTTTTTAAGTGCCTTGTGACACTGGGGAGAAGAATAATACAGAGGGGGGAAAAACCGGAAAATAAGCCCGAAATCACACTCTGGAAAGTCTGCTTAGAAATTTCTTGAGCACAAAATAAAGACCAGTGACATTTGCTCTTATGAAAACTGCTTTCATTGAGGAAATTACACATTCCAGGTAAATTCTAGTTAAATTCTCCTTACACATGCATGAACTAATGCTCTGTACCAGGTAAATATTATCCAAGGACGAACACAAAGAAAATATATTCTGATTATTCCATGCCTGAAATGGTTGGTTTTCTATGGCTCTCCCTGAATTCAAACATATCTGAGTGATCCATATGTGAATGGCATATAACTTTTATTAGTGGGAGATGAATTAAGTCTCTTTAATAAGAACATTAGTGATTTCTAGAAAAGAAAAGCTAATGCAAAAAAAACTTATAAAAATTTGAGATTTCCATCTTTTACTACATGACAGCTCCTCCAGTAATTTAATGTCAGTCTTGTTAATCCTTGACAAGCTGACAAACCATGAAATTCAGCATTATTACAACGGTAAAGCCGTGAAATCCTTCATCTGCTACTATGATCTATACAAGCCAGTATAAAGGAGAGTATTAGAGTAGTAGAGAGTTATTTGAATCCCTGCCAGATTAGTTCTTGCATGCATAAGTAAGACAAGACCAAATTTATTCACATCATCTGCCCAAAGTGTGTGTCACAAGGTCCCCACACACAGCTTTCAGCTAACTTTCTTTATGGCCCTCACAGATGATGGTAGGCAAATTCATGGTTTCAGTCAAGCACCACCTGAGGTTTCTGGATCAAATGAACCATTTGAAGCTGCCATCTACCTCCTTGGCCCCAGTGTGTTTAACACCCCAGCCTGTGGGTACAGCTCACAAACAATCTATAAAATAATTTCTGATACTCAGTTACAATGCAAATTATACTACCTGTGGTCGACACTTTTCCAAGGAGAACCTCAATTTCCATCTCCCTGCTTCAACCTGCACAGCATCAGGAGTGGGGGGGGGAGGTGGTGTGACTCACTCCCACCACCTGTGCTTTTAAACAGGGTCATTTCATAGAAGTAAAAAGGAATAGAAGAGTATAATGTAGCACTAGCACATTCCTAATTTCCTTTAAATTCTTACCACACTTAAATTTCATGGAAAAGAATCTCCTGAAGGAAAAGAAAAAAAACTCTATTAAAAAATATGTGATTCTATGGAGGACATTTATATAGAAACACATTTCTAAAATAAAATGATTCAGCCAGTTTTCCTCAAGAATGAAAGACCTGACTCAACTTTTGTAGTTCTTTCTTCTTCACATGAGAAATCCTACATATGGGCTAGTTTTTATATGATATTTTCTTTGAGACTAACAAATTCTGAAAGCTTTGTGACCTTTCTGTAGAAGTTTGATTTTTTTACCTATGACATTCACAAGCAAATGCAGACTTCTGTTCTGAAAGAGATATAATTAAAGATGGCTATTGTGATTTAACCCCAGCCAGCAACCAAGTACCACATAGCCTCTCACCCACTCCCCCACCAGCAGGATCAGAATCAGAAGTAGAAAAGTGTCAAAATTTGTGGGTTGAGATAAAGACAGTTTAACAGGGAAAGAAAAAGCCATACAAGCAAAGCAAAACAAGAAATTAATTCACTACTTCCCATGGGCAGGCAGGTGTTCAGCCATCTCCAGGAGAGCAGGGCTCCATCACACACGATGGTGACTTGGGAAAATAAATGCCACAACTCTGAATGTCCCCCCCACAACCCCACTTTATATACTGAGCATGATGTCATATGGTATGGAATATCCTTTGGGCCAGTTGGGGTCAGCTGTCCCACTGTGTCACCTCCCAGTTCCCCACACACTCCCAACTCCCTCACCAGTGTGGCCATATGAAAAGCAGAAAATACTTTGGCTGTGTGTAAGCCCTGTTCAACAATAACAAAAACATCCCTGAATTACCAACACTGTTTCCAGCACAAATCCAAAACACGGCCCCATACCAGCCACTGTGAAGAAAATTCTACCCCAGCCAAAACCAGCACAATGGCCCATGGGGTTTATTAGCTTTTTTATATTAAAATAATAGGTATCATGGATCCTTTTTCAGGAGGGATACAGTGGTTCTTTGTCAGGTAATGGTGGTTTGAACTTTAATTCATTAATGTGTATAAGAGTGTTTATATCTCCACTTGCAATATGCTGCAGGGCTATGGAGCAGTATTATTAAGCATATTACAACAGCCACAAGTCATGTAAACATATTTAAGGTCACAAACCAAACCAGTTGGGCATAAGTTTTATCTGGTAGAAATAAAAGCACCACTTGGCTCTTCCTCACTGTTAAACGCATTGCAGGAATAGACATATCATAAGATATCTGACAAATTCATTTTTAAAGCTTTTGAATTTATTGCTCGGTGTCCTTCATTCTATTATGAAGTGGTTTAAAGGCATATGATTAACATAAAGAAACATCTGAATTATTACTTTAGTTCAATCAAGAACAATACAGAGGTTTAACATCTCCTGGTCTAAACTGAAATAGTGATTTAATAGTTAAGTCATACCCTAATTTAAGACTAGGTAATCCTCAGGGTAGCTTGTGATTCTCTGCCTGCCTGTAACCACCTTCTCCACTCCCTTATGAACTACCAGCAGCCTCTCTCATCTATCTAATTCCATTTATGACCCCAGAAGAGGTCACTGGTACCAAACTGACTGCCACTCTTTGGGATCCAGATAGTACTCTCCAGGTCCCCTAAGACCATTAGATTTGCTAGTGTTAGAAATGAGGACTCCACTATCTACAGCATGTGCAATTCCCTGCGCTCCAGGGAAACAAAGGGGAGGCATGCCCTGCTCAGTGTGAGCAACCTGCAACAATAACTGATAACTAATAGGTTTTCCTAAGAAAAAAGAAAGAGACAGGAACAGCAAACTAGCTCATCTAGTCATTAAATTAGAGAAAGGGAGGCAGAGGAGGTGGAATCCTAACTATTGCTCTTCCTTAATTCAAAGTAAATTTAGACATCCACATGACTTACTCATATCGGACCAAATGGGCAAAACTAATGTCATATTCCTGAAATTAAGATACTACACAAATGCACCTCTTTATTTAACTCTTGCTGAAAAAGTTGCTATGACATTTTATATCTATAAACTAGGTGATTTCAGTATGTACTTGCTGGTACTGATCCTAGATATCTCTGAGTCCCAAGATGCTGGTGGTGTTGAGAACATTAGCTTTAACAGGAAAACACTAATTTTTTTTTTTGACAATTAATATTTTACAAATATGGACAGATACTTAGATTAACTTTTTTAAATTTAATTTAAGAATAATAGCCCAAATTCTAAACCAAGCACATCTCCACAGCTCCAAGTGATTAAAATTAGTCATGCAATGCCAGAAGGACTAATTTATCAGTACAACTACTTCAGCCATACTAGAGCTAATGCTTTTTTTAATATGCTATTGCTGTTATAAAAATGCAAGCTACTCATTAACTGTCTGTAAAAATTTTTATGGATTTATTGCTTAATTAGGTTTGTACCTTTATTTGACAGGGGTTATTAAGTACAGCATATAATCCTCTCAATTCCATGTAGAAGTCCAAATCAGTTTTTATAGGAGCCTACATTAAAGCAGTACTCATGGAAAAATAAAATCTCTTAATTCACTGCAAGGAGTCTTTTTTTACGGCATATTGTAACAACCAGCTATTTATTTATATTCTTCAAATTTTTTTTTCTGACTTTTTTTCTGATTAAAAAAAGTTACATTTCTAAACACTAAATGATGATTTTTCTCCCTCAAACATCCATCTGCTCCTTTTCTGTCGGGATTAATGGTGTCGGGGCAACTGAGAGATAACACAGAGATGTGTATGTAGCTAAATCAGTCTCATTTTATTTGAAGGGTGAGACAGAGGAGATGCTGTGAGCAACATCTCAACTATAAGGCTATAACAGTATCCATTGCAATAGAAGCTGCAGCAGATGCGTGCGTGAGCTGAAGCTGCAGAAGCCTAAAGGAAAAAACTCCTTAAACAGAAAAAAGCCTCTACTTATAGTCACAACATCGTGCATATTCTTCTGAACCAATAAACAAGTGCCACAAATCATGCTACCATACTTGTACCAATCATCGCCGTACAAAGTTTACCGCAACGCGCATTTTCTTGACCAATCATCATATTGTCATTAAGGCCTATTGCATGGGCTTAAATTGTTACATCTTAACTTTCTAACATCTCTACTGAAAGGCTTATTGTTAAACTTAAAAGTTCTTTACTTCATTACTTATCATTAATTTTTCTTACTATTATATTGTCATTACTTGCTAAAATACGTTTCTACTCTTATAATATATTTCTTACTTTTATAAAACTTATTTCTCTTAAAGCTTCACATATATAAAACTACATGTATAAAACTACATTCTTATTTTAAAATATAAAAGCTCACTGTTCTAACTCAGGCAGCCTTCGCCAAGGCCTCAGATCGAAACATGTATTCATTTCTATCTCTTGAAGCATAATGCTGTTTGTGTTCTCTGTCAGCACCTGCGAACCCTCTGTAACTCCATTTCCCACACTTTTCTGTGATGCTGGGCTAAGCAGCAATGTTGACTTTATGGTGCCCTCCACAGGGACAGAGAGTGGGCACCATGAACGTAACAGTCCCATTTCTCTTATGCCCAGAGAAGCTGTGGATGCCCCATCCCTGGAAGTGTTCAAGGTCGGGTTGGATGGGGCTTTGAGCAGCCTGGTCAAGTGAAAGATCTTCCTGCCCACAGGAGGTGAGTTGGAACTGGGTGATCTTTAAGATCCCTTCCAACTCAAACCATTCTATAATTCCAGGATTTTTCAGGGACATGCAGAAAGGGAACACTCTTTATCAGCTGATATCTAATCCAATCTCTGACTTCAGAGGCTAATCGTTATGGCCCAAAAGGAATATTTTCTCAAATACATACAAAGAGGAGAGAGAACCATCCAGACTAATAACTGGAGAAGGGCAAAACTACCCCTAATTAGTTGTGCTTTCTTTTTCTTGTGTGGAATTTGACTATGTCTGTGGTGCCTTATCCTGGTCTTAAAATTAAGAGAGCTGAACACAGTTAAGAGGGAAAAAGCTTTTACCTTGGTATTTATTTAAGGATCCTTAGGTGCACTGAAATGCACATTGAAATGCACCCTGAAATCCCCACCGAAGAAAATGGCCACACACGATGTGATGAGTATACAATTATATGCCTTGCAAAAATTAGCATATCTATCAAAGATTCCCCAGTGAGGGACTCGGGTGACACCCCCATCCAAGGGACCTTCCCCCTGGATGGGCCTATCTTTGTTTACAGAATGTGTTCTGGAGAGGACCTTGGTTTCTTTGGGCTTTTAGAATGTTTAGTCTCTAAACTTAACAAAATACTAGGTCTAAGGGGAGTTATCGAACTTAAAGAATTATAACTATGTAGGCTAAAAGCACAAGGAATATATAAAGCTATAGAAAAGAGTGTATAAAAGGGGTATAAAAGAAAAGCAAAAAATCATCATGGCATCATCTCGATGATTGAACGTGAAGTAGAATTAATTGTTAGACATGGAGCCCAGTTCTGCCTGTCATGCTCAACCTGCACTGCTACACTGAAGTAAACGGTGCAGATTTGACCTCCAGTGATGGCAATCCTGTCCCACCTGGGCAAATTACCACTTGCTATGTGGGACAAGACCCTGTTATTCAATCTGTCCAAAGAGCCTGCAGCTAGTTTAGTGTGAGCCCAGTGTATTGCCATGGGAGCTTTGCTGGCATTTCTCACTCAGCAGACATGCCTGCTATGTGAGCAGGCATGAGACAGAGGTCTCATAAGCATTTCCAAGTCTCATGGAATTACCCTAGCCACTGTGATATTTCTGGCTGGTACTTTTCACATGAATTTTATTGACCCTGGCATGTAGGAGCAGAAACACGGATGATAAAGCTACTGAGGATATGCAAACCATGAGGCAGAAACACAAGGTTTAATGACAAACTGGCAAGTCTTCAAAGTGCTCTGAGGTCTCTGGTGCTCGGAATGAAATCCAGTCCTGCTGAGGGCACAACAAAATGCTTATGCCTCACTGCAACGTTGGTTAGAAAGCTTAAAACTGTTTCTTATGCTTCCCTTAGCATGGGCATGAATTTCCAACTTCAATGCATAGTCTTTTTTTTAAAGATGAGTGAGAAGAAAGAACTAAAGAAACAAATTTAAATAATTTTGCACTTTAAAAAACCCACTGAAAGTTCTTTGAAATTTCCAGCCTGAAAGAAAAGGCTTATGTAAAGCCAACAGAAGTAGTGAGCAGTTTCAGAGCAAAACAAATATGCAGTTTTCAAGACAGATCTAATATTTAGGAATAGGAATAGCTGAAAAGAGCAATGTATTGCCATAGATACATCAAACAAATATTTGTCTGCACACAAAATAAGGTAATAAGGATGAAAACTCATCAAATTTCAAACAATCTGTTTTTTTAATTTCTTTATTTAGAGAGAGTACCTTGGGAAGCAAAAGCGTTAAGAAAATTGCTATTGGTGTGCAAACATTGGGGCTTGCAAGGAAGCAAGAATGAAAGGTCATACATTTCACCTCAGAAAATGTAAGCAAATTGAACGATTGACAAAAACTTGCAAGTAACAATAATTTCAGAAGAACCTAAAAGTGGCTAACAACAGACAAACTCACCTACAACAGGACAAAATTATTGCCATCATCATACTTCTGGACTGGGTGTTATAAATTAGTATTTGACTGAAATAGTGACACTAGGCTAGACTGTCTCTCCCCTTGGAAGCCAGGCTGAGAGCAATACTTTCACTAATCTGTCGGTAACATTTTTCCAAATGTAATCCAGAACAATATTACAACAGCCTGTTAGGGCCTATGCTGTATTTCTGTCTCCACAGGCAAAGGAACCTGGAATCACAAATGCAAAGACCTGGCTGTTTCAGTCCCTTGTAAGAGCCCCTCCTAAATGCTTCTAGTTCTCTTCCACAACTGCACATAGCAGGCAAGATATTTCTTTCCCCCCCATCACAGCCACTGGACCCCATCCATGCCTGCCATACTCTGTTTTCTCTTATCCATCTCTGACAGACAAGAAAGCATAAAGAAAGGAGAGATGTTGGCCAGCACATGGACAGCAGCATCCCTGTGTGCACATGGGGTTTAGGGACAGAGATTGTTGCCTATCATCTGTCCTTTGGCAGGAGAGCTTCTGTAGCATAAACTGTTACTTGCATTTAGTGAGATTACTCTAGCATTAATAGCATGAATTTGCTGCTATGAACATTGGTAGTCATGGAAGTATGAAGGTGTTGCAGGAAAAAAAAAATTAGTCATGTTAGTATAAAGATGGTACAAAACAGGAAGAGCCATGGGGTGCTACTCTTAAAGGGGACTAACAGACAGCTTGAATTTTTTCCCAATTTTTTAATAATTATGTGTGGAGCCCTTTCAAGAGACGATAGATGTCAGAGCTTAAAAATCCACCTTGTCAACTATGTTCAAATGTCTGAAAATAAATTTACAAATGCATTTTTTCTTAATATTTCAGTTTCATTAGAAATCTTGAATTTGGCAATGTTGTTTGATAATTATAAAGGCTTTTCCACAGCGGTGATTAAGTTTTGGCCTATATAAGGACATTAGGAAGACATCATACCTGGAGCTTTCCTCTGTCAGAAGTGTTCACTGATAGGGACTTGTAATTCTATATCCATAGGACAGGATCACATCAAGACTAGCATCCTAATAAAATAAGATTTTAAAATTTTAAAAGGTAAACATCTTTAAAGAGAGAATGGTAGCAATTTTTAAATAAATGGAGCTTGCTTGGTACTCATTCAAACACAGAAACACTGAACAATTTTCAAACTACATCTTTGTTGCTTATGAAGTCCTCCCTCGCATTATATACAGCACAGAGGGGAAAAACGTATGTATGGAAATTATTAGTGACATTAGCATGTCCATTAGCAATGTCCATGTTATTCCTTAGAACCTGTTTGTTGGTACATACATAACATCATTTTTATTTTTATTTTGCAGATTGACAGTTTATATCACATCTGCCTATCACAATTTCTCAGGTAGATATATAAAATGTGTAATAATCCTTCTAGTTCTTGACTGGACAAAAACACTGATTCCTTTAAATGGAGAAAACTGATAAATGGCAGTAGAAATTTAAAAAAAAATGAAAATATATGTCTCTTTCTCATTCTACTCATGGCTTAAGGCAAGATTCCTTGAAAAATAGACTATTGCAAAATTTATTGACTAACATAGTGTTTTTAATTTTGTCTCATCATATCCATATAAAGTAATTCTTCATGTCTTAACAGCAAAAATGAAGCTAGATGCTTGTGTGACTTATCTGGCTGTCTAAACTCTGGCATGGAGAACAAGGTCTTTGGAGCCCTTGTGGTCCCCATGTTTTATATTTTTTCTGTATACGTGAGTTTAAAATAAAATATCAATTGCACATGAAAGTTTAAAATTTACCCTCTATGATCATATCGTTGCTCAAAATTTGTTGGAAGGCATGTATAAATTTGGGACAAATATACCTAAAGCACACAGAGAATTTTTGTGAATTCTCCCAGAGAAGTTTTTAACGTTAGGAGCTCAACACTGATTTATTCTTTCAAAGATACCCATTCTGACCTGTCAGACCCCAGCATTCTGCTTTCAAAACTCCCTCTGGATCTATCCTACACACTTGACCCAGCTTATTTGGGAAGCCATAATCTTTTATGTTCAACTCCTAGAGCTCTTTAAGCCAGAAGGGACCTCTCTGGCTGTTTCATCTGTCTGCCCACATAACACAAGCACAGAAGCCTCCACCCATAATTTCTGCCTTAAGCCCATCACTTGCATCTGAATGGTAGCTTCTCTTTTATAGAAGACACATAACCCTGAAAGCCAAAATAGACTGCAAAAGCGGGCATTTGTCAATGATGGTTATAGTTCTCGGCTCCCTCAGGCCTCGGGCAAATTATTTAATCAGAGGATCCCAGCACTGCAGCTGTTCTCTGGAAACAACTTTATTTTCTGTCACATACTACGAAATCTGGAATTTGCTGTTCCTTATCTCACACTGCTTGAATACTTTCTACTGGATGCATTTTAATTCATCTCACAGCAGGCAATAAACGCCTCTGTGCCTCTTTGTACCTTTTGAACCCACGTCCTATGGTGGCTTCTCCAGATTGTGGTAGGAAGTAATGTATAAAAAGAACTTTCTTTTCACAACACCCAGCACGTTCTTACAGGACAGAAAGCTTCTCCTGATCTTCAAACACTCCCTTTGGACTCAGGGTGGGAAGGGGTGGGTAACTAGCAGGGGTGACCAGTGTATTTATGTGGTGTATCTCCACACAGCATGATTATGGGGCTACTTTTTGTTTTGCTGGCTGGCAGGAGCTTTTGTTTTGCCTTATGAAGCATCTCAGAATGACTGGAAAGAGCCATGTCACCAGGGAAAAGGGCTGGAACTGCAGTAAGGCAAGCGTAGCTGGTTCATCTATACTGTCAAGTAGGTGCTGCTGCTGCAAGAGAAGAGAGGTTTTAATCTGCCACATACTGAGTGCTCTAGCTATTATCCCAGGTTACTTTTAAACATCACCACAGCCTTCAAAAGGATAATGACTGTCCTAAAACTTCACCTTCCTCTTTTTTCCACTCATGAGGTTATTTATATGATGATGCCATTCAGAGTTTGACCCATTAGAAACTAAGGGTACACATCTTTGCTGTGTAATAGGAACAGGGAGAACACAGAGCAGTCTACAGAAGATTTTACACTTGCAAGAATATGAGCACATGAAAGCCTGGTAATGTGAATCTTACTTACCCCACAGGTTGGGATTATCTCACAGGTTTTCTACAGTATACTTCAGCCACACCTGTGACCCCGCACCATCCCTACAGAGTTGTAAAGTATCAAAGAAAATATTGTGTAAGACATTTCTCTTCAGTTTGCATTTCTCATTCACCTAGTGCACAAATTTTCCTTCTAGAAAGGACAACTGTTGCCTGTAAGGATAATTTTGTCATAAATTTCACCTCTTGTGTCATGTACTAAGGCCATCTGTAATTCATAAAACTGTACAAGATTCAATCTGGAAGCAAGGCCTTCCTGCACTATGTTTCTTAAATGTATCTAACAAGCTCCTATCTCCAAGAGCTCATGGATAAAAGAAGCTTTAAATCTAAAGACAGCAGGAATAAGAACAGGTATGAAGTAGAGGACCATCAGGCAAAACAGTGAAGTATACTTGAAATATGTTCACAAATAGAAGTGATTTTAGGCATCACTAATTAGTTCATTTCAAAATACTTCTAGGTTTTTTGATTAAATAGGCTATATTTTTAAAGGATGTTCATTGTTGGGTGTTGAAAATCTGTAAGGAGCAAAAAATAATGTAATCTACAAGATAAGCACTTTTATCCCTCATTAAACTAACGATAGGTGAACACAGAAGTGTAGAACAGATGTCTATCTTCTTCTATGCATTAGAAAGATTATTTGATAAACGATACAACCGGGAAAACCATATCTTAGTGTTTACACTGCCTGTTATAAGTCCAGCCTTGGTATTACCGTTCCTTGCTTACAGTTGTTGACATGTTTACACAGTTCATTGTGATATTCTGAACAATCTCAAAAAGCAAACTGAAGAGCTTAAACACACATCAGAGTCAAAGAAATTATGAGAACATTTCCTGGTTGTGTTTTGGGGGCTTGGGTTTTCGTTTTCTGCAGGAGAAATCATCTGCTTTTTGTCAGATATGTAATGAGCAGATTCACAGTAAGAATAAGATAAAAATCTTTCTAATCTAACAACTAAAGAATACCCTTGATAATAACTGAACAACTGTTAATGAATTCATTAGCATAGAAAAAAAGGAAATAATAACCTCATTAAGCAATTTCACACATTATTTCTGTGCAGTTTCAGCAACCTTTAAAAATGTGTGAAAATGAAAATAAGAAAATCTTGGATTTTAAGTAATATATTACTAATCCACATTACATTACAAAGTATTAAAATACAACTTTTTCAAAGAGGCATCCAGCTAGTTTCCAGGTGTGTTCCTGAATAAATCAGTAGTGATGGAAAGACAGTCCCAAAGAGCCCAGCAATGGCATTTGGAATGCATTTTTTAAAATCCAATTTTGTATTTGAAATTTTTTTTAGGTTATGACATGGACAGTATCTAAGGGGTTTTTTAGCTGTAAGACTAAGGCCCTCTTGCACTTAGAATAGGGAACAGTGTAGTGGTATTTCTCTGAAGGGAATCAGGCAGTCTAGGCCAAATAAAGCTGTATTATGTGGATAGCAGTCACTCATGCAGGTTTTTCTGAGCAGAGAACTACAGAATCCCATTTCACTCATTTCACATAGCAATGAAGTATGAGTGGAAAGTTCTGCCATTTGTATTACACAACAAATGCATTTCACCTCCACTTACTTTGTTTATCTTTCTTAAATTTTGTCACACTTTGTTAATTCCCTTTTTGCTTTTAATGGAGTATTTATAAGAGGTAGGACCCCAGTTATCTTGAGTAGCACATGAAAGTACATTTCATTTTAAGTGTCTTGAGATGTGTCATTTTGTTGGTGTTATTAAGGAAGTCCCAGTTTGTTCCTGATGATCTTATTAGCAGCATCCCATCAGTAGGCACCATTATTTGTGATCTTTCCCCAGCCCTCAAGCAGGGGTCATCAATGTCAGGACTTTCCTAAATACAGAAGGCAGCCACCACGATCAATAAAGAAACAAGAAAAATCAACTTCTTGTGAATGGCGCATCTGAGCATTCTATCCCTAGGTTCAGAAGGTAAATAGAATATAAAGTAGCAGGATTATGACAAAGAAGACCAGAAAATGTTTACACTTCACCTTTTACTCTGCTTCATGAGCTATAAAACGTCAGCAACCTGTTTACACAAGGCAAGCACTTCTGTTTTGTGGGTATCTATGAAATGTTGCAGACACTTAAAGTTCCTTTTTCCTATCAGTAAGCGGCTATTTTCCTTCTCCAATGAAGGACAAATATCTGAAATTTTAGATTTAATTAGAATTTAAACTCTAGGGGAAAACATGTTTCTCCTCTTGAATGTGTGCTAATTAGGGTTGACATTTCAGTAGAAATTACAAATGTTTTTTATATGCACATATTTATACATGTAAATTATACACATATGCACTCCAGACACAGGCGCTGTGCAAATCAAATGATGTTGTTGTATAAGTCACAGATGTACATGACTTTGCTTTGCCCAACAGAGAATACCATGGAGATAAAGGTGTAAAGAGTGAGAGTGTACATAGTCATCTGGTAGCAAATACACTTCTATTGTTCCAGCAATTCAAAAATAAAAAAATACCAAAAAATTCTTTTTTTCTCCAGAAGTAGCAATATCATTGGCCCGTCTCGAATGCAGAAGCTTTGCAACACAGGGAAGCTGTAAAGGACGTACACACTCTTCCAGAGGGTTACAAAAGTCAGAGAGACAGTAACTTCATCTGAATCTGCCCGTAGCTAGGAAATGTGATCTCAGACTTGCCTTTAGTGAAGCAAGCTACAATTTATGAAACCACCTAAGCTCCACTGAGGTGTGTGCTTGTATGTAACAAGCAACGTATAGAATTAAGCGACAAACATGATTTTTTTCCTAATAACATAACTATTGTCTTCTCTACTCTCTGGTGACCAGCAACAGGACCCAAGGGTATGACATGAAGCTGTGTCAGTGGAGGCTTAGATTGGATATCAGGAAAAGTTTCTTCACCCAGAGGATAGTTGGGCACTGGAACAGTCTCCCCAGGGAAGTGGTCACAGCACCAGCCTGACAGAGTTCAAGAAGTGTTTGAACAACACTCTCAGGCACATGGTGTAATTCTTGGGGTATCCTGTGAAGGGCTAGGAGTTTTACTTTGATGATCCTTGTCAGTCCCTTCCAACTCAGGATATTCCATGATTCCATGGTTCTATGTACTGCGTCCTTTTATGAATCCCTGTTTTTTCGTATGCTAGACTGGCATATGAAAGATTTTCAAGGAGAAACCTTTCTTTCCTTTATAGGAAAGTATTAGTCTTCTGTAATCTTTCACAATCTTAAATTGTGTTTCAGAAGTGATTATTCTCAAAGGCAAGTTTCTATGAGGAAACCAAACTCTTACCACATTTGACCTTAGGATAAGGAATAGGAAAGGCGGAAACAAGAAAAAATTGCTATGGCATACTGCTCCCACAACAGTGAACAGTGGTTTTGCCTCTGACAGTGCAAGAGGAAATTCAGACTACTGGCTTTGGAAAACCTCACCCAAAGTGCAGATTCCTGTAAAACAAACCAGCAGTCACGTAAGTGAGAAGACAGCAATTCCCTTTTACCACTGAAAGACTTCAATACAATTTTGAAGCATAGTGCTACTGATGAATCAGGCAGATTAATTACATGTGTGTGTGTACACACTGAATTTATTGGCTGGAGAAAAAGAACAAAAAAATTACTTGAAACATATGCGTTTGCTTTGTATCTGTGTGAAATACCAGTCTTCATGGAACTAAAATTTTGGATGTAAACTGCCAGAATTCTTCACATAAATTATTCACAGCTGATAATTTCACTGGCTCCGATACCAAGAACAAATGACACACTTGAAACACCCTGCAACAAAATATGAGCCAAAAGCGTGATGCTTCCAGCAACGAAATCACTGATGGTCTTCTAAATACTGTTTGGCTAGACCCTTAATGCCATTCCTACCAGTACTTCCTCTGAGAGGGGAGGATGCCAGCTTTGACTGGACAGGTCACCTGGCTGGTGACAAATCACAGCAGCTCAGCCCGATTTGTGGGTTTGTATTCAACTGCATTTTTAGCAGCCTTGTCCAGAAGGCTGGTGCTGACATCCAGTATGTGCAATGAAGCAAAGGATAAACGGATGGTGTGACCGGACCGAGTGACGAGTGGAGGTCAATTTGTACTGATGGACAGTATTTATGCAGCCACTGGAAGCTTGTCTCTACCCCTCAGGGAATGGCAAGAGATGGCTGGAGGAACAAAATTCGATTCTCAGAACAAAATTCCTAGAAACAGTGAAAAGGTCAGACTTTTCCTCCAGTAGCTCATTTCTTCTGTGTTTCCTACAGTCCTTAAGATTTCTTTCAGTGTACTCCCAAACATTCCCATAAGCAATGCTTCTGATTTGATCTCATCTCACTATCATTAGAAAGGACTGCCAGTTTGCAACTATGTCTTAGCAGAGGCCAAAAATGGGGGTTTGGCCAGTAAAAGGCCTTTTTATTACTATTTTCCAACACAAGGTATAATTCAGGTCAAGAACAGAAGCCTGTCTTAGCCTGTCATCTCTTCAAGATTTTCTTCTGGTGAAGTAAAATCTTGAAGTCAGTAATAAAACTCACACTTATTCTAATGGGACTGTGATTTCACTGACTGTGGGTGCTGAAAGTAACAAAAGTAAATACACCTTTCTCAGGTTTCCCATCAACTCATCAGTGCAGGAGGGTTTATCAGATCAGACAAGTATTCAAATGGAACTCTCTGTCTAGCTGGATGAAATCTGAATATTAATACTCTGCCTGAAAAAAAAAATATAATAAGTTTATACACTTGTCTCTAGATTAAATTAGGCAAAATACTATGATGGGGTGTTTGATAGCAATTGAAACTCCACTCTCACAGGGTGCAAGGATAGCAAAGATTGGTGAGGTGGTTTCGCTGTACAGATACAGGTGATAAAGAAATTTAGGTGGATCATATTTATTCCTCATTAGATCACACATTATTTTTCTACATTTTTTTGGGGGAAAATACTAACACATGGATGTCAAAAAAACTAACTAAATAAAAATAAACTAGAAGCAACTGCTTAGTGAACTTTCAAAGACTGCTTTGCACAGTATTTATGTTTGGCAGATTGCCAGAGAGCTACAGCCATCAACAAATACTGAGAAACTGCCAACATTGAGCTTAAAGAACTAAACAGCCCAAATGCACCAAACTCTGTTCTTCAAGGGTTTATTAAACTTTAAATAAGTTCACTGGAAATTAGAAATCCCATTTGTTCTGAGCCTTTTTGTGTCATGCTCCCAGGCAAATGCAACACTCCATCTTTTAAAGGCAGAGTTACTGAACAGCCCTGCTTCTCAAATTTAATTGCACAAATTTCACTCCACCATGTGTCCTTGCAGCAACTGTGATTGTATTTGGTCCTGAAGAGCCCACCTACTCTTAAATGCAGCTGCATGTCAGGGAAGTTGAACATGCTCTGTATCTCACAGCATCAGTCCTTCTCTAGCTGTCTCTCAATAACTAGACCATCTCTAAACCTATGTAAGCTCACTCAGTGAAGTGGATAACCT
The DNA here is from genome assembly GCA_013400235.1 of Oriolus oriolus. Lineage (NCBI taxonomy): Eukaryota > Metazoa > Chordata > Aves > Passeriformes > Corvidae > Oriolus > Oriolus oriolus. The sequence continues at coordinate 889,606 of VXBT01000484.1, forward strand.
CCAACAAGACTTAATACCCCCTGTTGCAGCTGTTTGTGTTTATTTATGATGTGTTGTTCCATGTTCCTCCTCAAGAGAAAAAAAAACCCTTGGAAAACCTAACTGGTGCATGAATCTAACATGCTGTAATGAAAGCCATGAGTCATGGCAGGACTCATCAAGGAATGCTGATCCCACCAAAGTGAAAGAGTGTGCCCTGAACTGCAACGAGAAAATCATAGGGGGTGTTTTAGGTTTGTGCAGAAAACGTGGCTTTCTGCTGAGTTAGGGCTGGGTTTACCTTAAGGCAGGGCTATCTGCAGATAACCTGTATTCAGCCTGATAAGGCACCAGCAGTACTAAAGGCTGTTGCACTGCTGAAGAACCTCCCATGCTTCTGTTCTTTTTCCTGCGAACTGCGAGAGTGCAGTTGCAGGGCGTTGGTGCTCCATTTCATGGATGAAAAGAGAGCACACAGAACTAAACCTGGCAGTGCTGGGGGTGGCATCTTGCTTCCTACTGATCAGACTTCAGTAAAATTACCAGATCTCCATCAAAGCACTTGATGCCTTAGGTTCTGGCTTTTATATTTTACAAATTCTGTATTCTCTGTATTCCGACTGTGTAACTCTGAACTGTCTTGCAGCCTGTTAGCTGCTGTTCTCTCATGCTAAGACAGACATAACAAAGCCTCTCCAGGCTTGCTCTTCAAGGACACCCAGACCGTCCTAGGCCCAAAATGTGTAAACCAGCACCTTGAGAAGGGGGGCAAACTGAGGGGTGGTTACATCATTAGCTAAAGTTTAACTGGCAAATTTATGCTGATATGCAAATGGGCCAAACCTATAACAGTGTGAAGAACTGGTGACTTGTCCATCTTGGGTGTAGCCTTTGGCTTGCCCAGGGTGTACCTTTGAAGGCCTTTTTAAATAAATATCACCTTTATTCCCTTACTCCTGTCTAGTCTCTCTTTCCAGGTTGGCCTTTTTAGGCATCACTCTCAGTGCCCTCAGTAAAATTTAATTGCAAACCCTTGTCAAAGAATGCAGATTTTACCCCAACGTTATGGCAACGGACTTGTACTGGCATTTAAAATTAATGATAATATATCATGTTCAGTGACTGAAAAATTTAATATTACTGTGGTAACTGTTAGAGGCCTTCTCAGAACCACTAATTGCTACATCTGCAGAGTTTATTATTTATTCTCTTGATTTTTTTTTCAGCGTCTTCTAAACAGATTCTGAGATCTGATTGAACTGCAAAATATTCTTTTCTGCATGTTCAGTCATTGAGAAGTCCCTCCTTTTACTCCAGATGAAATCCCGTCTCTTTATAAGCCAGTGTCAAAATTAACATTAAGTTCATTATGACTTTGAATATCAGTGCTGGTTTAATTATGAACAGAATCCATTTATGAAATATGACGTAAACTACAGAGCTAGAAGAGATGACTGAAAAGATTTTGCATGGGAGAAAAGCAAAATGTAAACTATCAGAAAGCAAATACAGTGCTTTGGGAGTTTATTTGTTTGATCACTATCATTCAGAATTTATTTAATCCCTTGCACCTTTATATATATTGGTTATGCTAAAAAAATTAAGACTTTTGGCTGCTTCTCAAATGAAAGGGGAATGTTCCAACATCCATTTTCAGCCAGTCTGGTCTGGGGCTCTTGTTGGTACAGAGATTATCCAGGACTGTAAAATCTGTTTCACTGAAGTAATATTTATGTTAATTAGGATCAGTTGAATCTGACTGGAGAAAATAATTTTTAAAATGTGCACAGTTTGGTACTATTAATTTCAGTAATGGAAAAGTAATACTGAAATATTTTCCTCCAGAAAAAATAGGTTAAATCCCATTAGAAAAGTTAGGACTCTGTTAAAAAGTGCCTGCGTAGTGTAACCAACATTTAATCTGTACCACCACATGCATGAGCAACTTCACCTACAAAAATTACCCTGTAAGGTGCTGCTCGTCCAAGCACTTCAGATGTGTGAGCATATTAGAAATTTTAGACTTGTTGCCTTCAAGCTATCTATTGTTTTCAATAAATTGGATAGAAACAGCAGTTTCATCTTTCACTAACCTTCTACAGTGTTTCTTGCCCTCTCTTCCAACATCAAAAGACGAGCCTTCTGCCGGTTGCTGCAAATCATCCAGCTTTCTGCATTCATCTTCAGAAGAATTCTCAAATATCATACCTTTATTCAGCTAGTGCATCACCACACGTTATTTTAGTGATTAATACAGTTATGAGCCAGGACATGTTACTAAAGTCTACCAGAGCATTTAGACAGTGAGTAGTAATTTGAAGGAAATCTGTAAGAAGGGAGATAAAGGCTTTTATTAATTTAATAATGAAATTCCCTTATTTTGCATATATTTAGGGTACAGAAATCAGATTCAGTTTGAAAACAAGTTATTAATAGTGTAAGTAAAATGTCAAAGCAGTAATTGAAAAGCATTTCTAGTCACAATATGCAGCAGCATTTTATCAGGTTGTTAGATCTATGGCTCTTATTACAGGTTATCTGTCTAACCACCCCTTGTCTTTATAGTGGGATGGGCTTGTTCATTGCTCTATGCTCTGGCTATAATGATTTGCTATTTTCTTTTTAAATGCAGTCTCAGATTTTATCAACATGTACAATGAATACAGTTGCTCTCCTGAACTCATACTTTTTTTCCTCAGGACTTCCAGGACAGTCATTATGGCTTTCTATGAACCTCAAACTTCTTCATTAGATTCATACTTAGAAATAAGTTTTTTTGGTTTTTCACCTTTATAGCAGTGTTTTGGTTTGATAAAGATAGAATATCCTGATACAGAAATAAGAGATGGAAATTAGCCCATTAGATGGTGATACTGGCAAAGAGAATGTACCTTTTATAAATATCAAATATTTAGCTTCTCCTCTCATTCTCATTAGAGGGCTGACATCTTCTTATGCTAAAATTTTTATAAATAAAATGGGAAATATGTAACTTCCATGTTTTATAGCTGTGCATTACCACAAATGATTAACTTTTTATACACTAATCAATTAATTATTAATAAAAGTAACTACTGTGAAATGGTGTCACTACTTCAACAGATGAGATAGAAAGTGAGAGAAGATATGAAATTAAATTAAACCTATGAAACATCCCTTAGAGTACGCATGTGACCAAAAGCCATGGTAAATAAAGGTTTGTGGAAAAATTTTGAAAATTGAAGGTAGTCAGCCAACGCTAGGAACAGACACTATTTGACATATGAAAATGATAAGGACAGTAAATACAATTAGAGAAAGAGAAACAGTTTCTGAAGGAACTTGTTTTGATGTCTAGAAGGTGCTGCTGAAGGATTAGTACTTTCCTGTCATTGAAAGCATGTTCAAGACACTACAAACTGACATTTCCGTCTCCACTCCATCTCACATATTTCTGCCTGTTGGTTCATATACCTGCACCAGATTTCCTTTTGGCCTTGGAAACAGTAATAAATGCAAATGCCTCAAAAAGGAGCATCCAGCACTAGACACTTCAGGAAGATCACCCCTTAACAGAAGAAGTTTCTTCATTTTTCTCCTCTCAAAATCATACTGGACACCCTTGCTCTTAAACAATCTAGTCCACCTCAATAGTGTGCAGAGAGGTTATATATTACGATATATTAAATACATATTTAATTTGGCATATAAAAATCACAAAATGATATGATTAAGTTGACTTATGTCAAGAACCAGCATAACCAGTAAGTTCTGCCTGTCTTCTGTCCTGTGGAAGAGTAGGTTTTTCCTGCTTGATGCACAAATTTACAGAGTTGTAAGATTTCTCACCTTCAAATTTGATATAAAACTAAATAGGTCCCAAAGTTTTTGGAAAGAGAGGGAACATTCATGGAACAGTCTAATGGACATCCTGCCAGCAGTACCACAATAAATACTACTCCTTTAGGAAACAAGGTTAAAAGTACAAAAGGACACAAAATTTTACAGGGAGAAATCTCCCCAGTATTTTCCTGCACCTCATTTAAGGTTGTATTGCTTACTTTGTTTAATGGATGGGGAATGTGGAGCTGAACAGAAAAACTCCTCACACGCACAGTTATCAGTCAGAATAACCTTAATGCTGAGTATGGCATTTTTTTTCTTTACAGCTGCAATTTCTATTCCTGTTGAGTTAATTTGTTGTTTGGAGATGTCTTTTGCATGAACGAGCATTTTGCTAGTAGAGAATGATTGTGCCCTAGAGCTCTGCCTCTCTGCATTTCATCATATTATGTAACTACTTCATGTCTATAAAAGCTATCTTCCTGTGCACTGTGTACATCCCTCATCCCCCCACAGACACAACTACCTCCTTTGCTGACAGCTTGTTACCATTTGCATCATGCTTCCTTCCCTCTTTTCCATTTAAGCTGGAAATTAGACCTACATTATCCTTCTAGTCTTGTCATCCCTTCAGAAGGTGGGCAGGCCTACTTATAAAATTTCCTTGAATTCATTTAATAGTTCTGTTGCTTCTGCCTCCTTATTAAGAGAAAGAGATTTTCTTGACAAGACAAGTAGTTTGAGGACTAGAGATGAGTCATGAAGTTAATGAGCAAAGACAGCATTAAGTCCAGCACTTCTTTTAAGGCATTATATATAAAACAATGGTCATCCTTCAAAACTTCAGGAAAATATAGAAAAAATGTATTTTTCTTTTTCTCAAATTTAGAAACCATGATGTGAGAAAAGTAGATGCAAGAATCTGATAAAATCTACCATTCAAAAGCAAGTGGAGATGGATATTCATTAAGAAAATGGCATGCCTTAAACAATCTAGGAACTAAACTATGATTTGCTTGACATTGTTGTCTCACAAATACATAAATATACTTAATGAATGGATTTAGCTGTCTGGTTTCAGGACATTTTTAACCACTAATTCTTTGCTAATAACTTAGTGCAGGAAGACATAACATTGCCAGTGGCATAATAAATCAAAGTCCAGTTAGGAAGAATATTTCCAATATGCTACTCCTTATGTGAAATCAAAATTATCACATTTCAAATCTGCTTTCAAAATCTGCTTTCCTTAGACTAAACCTTGGTACTCAGCCACAAAATAGTAACACAACCCCTAATGAAATATTAAATGCATTGGACTGCCAACTTCCTATTTATGAGGACAACTTTGGCCGACAGAATAAGAGGGAACAGCACCTGGGGCTTTTGCCACAGTTAGATTTCTTTTAAGCCAAGGGGGAAGAACGTGAAAGAGACGACAATATTCTTCTGTGAGTCTAATTCCTATGAGATGGTTTTTTTCCTTCACAAACAGGGGTGGTGTTTGGATGAGAAAGGTAGTTTGCAGTGGCAGAGTGGTAATATATGGCTGATACACTCTCTCCTTTGGGATGCTGAAGGCAGAATGCAATTCTAAGAGATTCTTACAGGTGGATTTAGGAAGAAAGCTGTTCTTTGCTCCTGGGATTTGAACAATCTTAAACTCAAATCTGAGTCCTTCGTTTGAGCTCTTTTCAGGGTATAGAGCAGATGTACACACTGATGTTTTTCCATGCCTCTTGTAGCTGATCATTAAGACAGCAAATTTACTTATTTCCCTCTTTCCCCTGCACAGCCATAGATAGGTCACAGTCTGAGGAAAATGTCTGAGGGTGTGAAGACAGCCACTTAAATGAGATTTTTGTCTGTGCAGGGCAAAAAATCCAAGCTTTATGTAACCCACACGGGGAGAAAAAGTCTTTTGCTTTATGAAAAATATTTGTGAAGAGCTCCAAAGTCTCCTGAATTACCTGGCAATCTTATAATACTATGTGTCTGCAGGAAAGCTTCATCATGAAAATCCTGAAAGTACAATCTATGTGAAACACAAGTTGAGAGGGAAGAGGTTGATTGAAATGGAGATGGGCACACCTCAGCTGTCTAACTCCATTAGGACTGTAGCCAGTCCAGTAACATGCCTGCAGGAATAATCAACACTGGTGGCCTCCCGTAACTCCCCCAACAACTATCCCTAGAAGATACCTCTTGGCAATGTGCAGCAGTTCCTGTTTGTCCTAGAACCCAGCTGTCATTATTTTTGAAGGCGCTTACTTGCAAAGAATCCCAACAGGCTCCTTGTGTCATGCTGGCACTGCAGCCCAAGTGCTGACCTTCAGCATCAAGGTCCCTCCTAGCTGCATCATTAGGACCTCTTTTCATGATTACACAATTAATAATTTTAAAGACAAGAAAACAAGAAAAAAGAGTAAAAATGCTTTCCTCTTATCTGGCACTTTGGTGACTGCATCTTGACTCTTCTGTCCCCTCCCAGTCTCTCCAGTCAAGGAATGGGCGGTGTTTGGCCCCAGCCCAGTGCTTTTGGGATGGTGAGGGGCCAGGGCACAGAAGTACCAGAGCCCAGGCTGAGCGAGCTGCCTTCGGGCATGAGGGGAGTGAGACAGGTTGCTCAGAAGAGCTGTGGATGCCCCATCCTTGGAAGTGCTCAAGCCCAGGCTGGATGGAGATTTGAGCAACATAGTCTAGTGAGAGGTGTCCCTAAATGACCTGTATGGGCCCATTTCCACCCAAACCATTCTGTGATGCTATGATTTTATGTTAGTCAGAGATATTTTTTTCCAACCCCATTTGTAATACCAGGAAGTGACTCCTGATGCTAATAGTCACATAATACCAATCTTTGCCTTGTGACAATATTTCTAGATGAAGCTAAAGGAGGTCATTAGCCCATTTCCAAAGCTCTCCTGTGAAAAGAAGCTTTTGAGGCAGTAGATTTGGACTGATGTGTAACCTAATGCGATTAATGCTCTGCACTGGGTATGCATTAGTGAGCGTGGCACTAAGGGCAATGCGTGCTGAAATCCTGTGAACTATCAGTCAGATTTGTTCAAGTTTCTCACTTCTGTTGCACTGCCTGAAATTGTCATGCTTCACTCAGGCATGGTAAAGGCTAAGAGAGTTGTGCTGTAATGTTTTGAATAGCTGACATCAGTAATGGCCTTCAATATAATGGCATGAGGTAAAGCACTTGCAGTTCCCTGCGATGTGATGTTATGGTATTGCTCTGCATCTCATTTATCCACAGCTAGCCAAGCTGTTTACAGGAAGTATTGTACTGCTGGCTCTTGACTAGAGCACCTCACAAGAACCCATTTGCATGTCTATAAGCTTTTGCTGTACATTAGCATGGAAAATGTAAAGTATTGTTCAGAGGTTTGCACACAGAGCCTTCCTAATGAAAGTCCTGGGACTGCATTGCTATTTCTCTTTTTATTTTATGAAATTAAACAAGTAGAAGCCCATCTTTACAAACTAAAATGAGCTGAAACTGCATTTTTCTCATCGTACAAGAAATAAACATTATCCTAATAAAGATTAGGATACATCTTATTATCAAACAAGTAATGCTTAGCATATCTGACCATTGTATTTCACAAGGATGATTCAAAATATGAGTCATCAATTTTCAGTGTAAATTTGAATCTCTTGCAAAATCAGCGAGTTTGAAAAAGTTTTAATGGTGGAGTCAAATTAGAGTTCTGCAAAAAAAACTCATCCAAAGGTGACTATAAAACTTACAATGAAACTAGGTTTTTTGATACTACAGTTAAAAGTCATATAGCTTTGGTTTTATGTTATGACTCATGCCTGAATTCTGTATTACAGACCAGCTGCTCAGCATGTTACAAGCACCAACAGCACACTTCTGATGCATATGTTTTTCTCCTGTTTGTAATCCACACATTAAGTTTGATTCCTCTTCTTTTTAACCAACTCCTCTGTAGTGATCACAAATTCCCACACAGTTTATACTCAAATGTCTTGTTTGATTTATTTGCCAATGGTCTTAATGCATTCAGTTAAAGTAGATTAAAATAAATAGAAGAGAACAGAACAGAACAGAAGTGATCTCTTGTATTGTTCATGCTGGTTTCATGTTGATTTTATTTTTGCATTTCTAAAGAAGCTATAATGCAATGAATAAATGTCCTTTTTTGTTCTTTTAAATTTCTTACATCTTTAAATACTGGTATTCTTATACGGCACATTATTTAATATATTAATAACCTCTTTTGTCTAAAAGTATTACTGACTCAATGGTGCTATGATAGAATAAAACAGCTTTAAACAATACATAGCAAAATTAAATCAGTAACTTAATCCAGAAAATTCTCATGAAATATTTAATATGTCATAAAACAGCTGATATAAGGTGAATAGGAGGAAAATGTGATAAATGAACTGGGGAACATACCTCAAGATTTTCTGGGGGAGGGTAGTTGATATTTTTGAAGCTTTATGAAATTTGCTCCCTCATTTTGCATTACAATCAAACCACCTCCTTAAGAAAAATATTTCTACCCTCTCACCATGTCAAAACTACTCTTTTCCAAAGCTTAATCTTTTCCAAAGACTAATATTTAAATTCTTAAGTATCTAATAAAAAAGTGCAACAGTTTCATCTATGAGATGTACTTAAGACATAAGAGTCTCAGTTTTAATTCCTTCCTTTATTGAGAGCAGACACCACAGATTCAAAGTTGTTATTCCATATACTAAGAAAGTGTTCATGTAATTCAGCCTCTTTTCTCCTTAAATTTTGACCACAGACAGCATCCTAAATCCTACAAACCTTTATCTGTGAAATGGCTTGGGTCTTGCAGAGTTAGTTTTGACTGCAGTAATTCAGCGTTCAATGGGGAAAAGTGGATAAATTTCAAAATAGTGGATTTTTAAGTGTAAGTGGTCCCGATTTGTTTGGGTTTGTTTGGGTGGGGTTTTTTTCCTGTTCCTTGATCCAATTCTGTGGTCATATGCACGGTATCCTATAATGATATGTTGGGTTTTGTTCTCAATAATGATCAAAAGAAATGTTGCCTAACACATAATTTATATGGCTTTTTGTTTTACCCTGGATCTATTTTGGAAACCTTTCATTCCTGGGGTGAATGTCCACATCAGGCATAGATTTTCAGTTTCTGAAATGCAACACAACCATACTTAGGGCAGCCACAGGAGTTGTAAAGCATTCTTTGAAGGTGAAAGGATTTTCCAGATCAAGAATGGATGAGACATTTTCTTAATAAACTTGAAGATTACATTCTTTTGACTGCTTTGACTGCTATTATCAAAGCCTGCCTCTTGAAATGTGTTACAGCACATGCTTCATGACATGCCTGTCATCTGGGCCCAAGAAATTTAAATAAATTATTGAATTTACAAACACACATGAACATCTTTAAAAATATGGGGGAAAAAGCTGTTTTTTGAATATTTATCCAGAGTACAGCTTGTAGGACTTATCTGAAGGAAGCTTTTTGAGACATGTTGCTCATTTCTTGTTTTAGAAATTACTGTCTCAAACAGAAACTTTTTACTGAACTTGCATCCCATTATTTCCTCAGTTGGAGAGTGAAATTCCTGGTCAATTGAGAGGACAGTGCTTGTTGTATCTGTATCATGGTAAAAGACCTATCTCTGTTCCCCAAAATCTCAGGAAAGACCTGTGGTCATTGTGCTCTAGAACTGGCTTTGTACAATGTTCTCTGTTGGGATAGCTCCTCTTTATGCTAACAGTTAAGAATGAATTGATAGGAGCACAATAGTCTTAGAAGAAAAACTTCACTGGATTCTCATTCAACACATTAGAGCACCCTAATCTCTTGGTGCTTAGTTATCCCACAGTTTGGAAGAGGCTCTGTTTGGTGGGACAGAAGAATTGGAAAAGTCTAATTTACGGATTGATGTGGAATCAAAAAAATAACACAGAAACACGAAGACCCTTGCAGTGGAATTCAGGGAAATGTTTGGCTTTGTTTGGCTTGCGTGGAGTAGAAAATAATGATGACAGAAAACAGACAAACAAACAAACAAAACTAACCCAACTTTTCCTCCAGCAAAAGGAAAGATAACCTCTGTCCAAATTTTGTATGTTCTTGTACAAAGGTTACTTCACACTTTAAAAGATGCTCCCCTAACAAACAAATTACATACTGTTCTGCTTTTGCTGTTATCAACATTCTCAAAACAATGTAGACACAGATAATTTTCTTTTTTCCCTGCAGCTTTTATTTCTACATGTCATTTGTTGGTGATTGTTTACTAAATCTTTCTGAGAAGATACAAAAACATCCCAAGAACCATATAGTGCTTCAACATATTTTTAGACTTGTTAGTTTTAAACGCCACCAAATCCCCCTATAGTCAGTATTCAGATGTCCTTGTCTCTTTTAACACTCCTTGACGCCCTGATGTCCTGACCTTGCAATGTTTTATCTGATAATTTTCAGCTTTTCTCTCTTTCGATCTTAATTGCCTCCGCTCTGTGAGTCTTCTTGCACACCACTTCTTATAGCACTCGAGGCAGAACTGACAGAGATGTCACTGCTACACAATGGGGGTTTCAGCTACTTATAATTTGCCCCCTCCTATACAGAAGAGTTTTCCAGAGGCACTATTTCTCGCAATTATGTAAAAATATGACTTGTCTAGTGAAAACAAGGGAATGACAGACATTACTTTCCAACACTAGAACAGATAACTTTTAATAGTGAAATAATTAATCCCTTCATACTATGTAACATCTTATTGCTATATTCCAATTACAATGCTAAAAGCAATCAAGGCTCAGCAGTTATTTTACATTTAAAATGGAATTACGAAGTAATATTTGATGTTCTCTAGAAGCCAAGCTTTGGGATACATGGACACTGTTTCATGGCTGTCTTATCTCCCAGTTATCACACTTACAAATCCAAATGAAACAATTGGACCACTTAATTAAAAAAATAAAAGCCCTTTTAAGGACATGTAGTGTCTGCTGGGAAAAAATAATCTTGGAAAGCTATTAAATCAGAGTTACATTCAATTCTTAGTTTCTCTTACTGTATATGACCTTACCATGTCTATTAAGAGTAGATTGTCTTATTTTTTTGAATATTTTTAATTGCATTTCCTTGGCATTAAAGGCGTTATATGTAGATATCTGAAACAATTTGAAAATGATCAGAAATCATTGATTTTGCCTCCTGTTTTTATTTATGTGACAGAAACGGGCATTTTTCCCCACAGTTATTAATTTCAAGAAAGGAAACCAGGTTTCTTGTCACAAAGTTGTGTATCAAATATAGCAATATGTCCTTCCATAGTTATTATTTGCATCTTTAATCTACACATTATAACAATCGAAACTACTATTGCCATCAATAATAACACTGTTATTTACAACATATTGGATTTAAGAACATTGCAGAAATCTCATAAATAAATCAGATTGCCCAGAGAGCTCCAAAGAGAAAATCAGAACTGTCCCGGTTTGAGACAAATTAAGGGAAATGCTCTGGAAGGAAAGTTTCCTCCAAAGGAGGCAGGCTACAGCCACCCCACAGGTTTGGGAAGAAATTCCTTGGAGGAAAAGTGAAAGAAAACTATTTATTTAACAAGCAAAAGTGCATGCAGGCATGGGAAAAAGAATAACGCTAAATAATAAAACCTCTCGCTGTGGAGAGAACCTGGGTAGATTTCAGAGTCCTTTGTGGGTGTGGCTTTCTCCTCTCCAGAGCTGGGGTTCGGCGTGGGCACCTCTGGGCCAGTGTAGGACCTCCTGATATTTTCTAGTGTTGCTGAACAGTCCAGAAGAGAAGAAGAAGCCAAAGTCCCGGGGCTCCATGCTTTAGCTAGCGAACAAAAAAACTAGGTAAAAACCAAGAGAATGCTACTCTCTTCCCTGCTGTAGAGAGCCGAGAGCTGAGAAGGAAAAAGCAGGAAGATGCTTTCCTTGGCTCCGCAGCAGCAGAACTCCTTATCTCTGTTTTGAACACAAACCGCTGAGAGAATTCCACCCTCTCCCCTCTCCCTTAAAGGTACAGACAGGCACAGGATTCATGTCTGGGCAGAGAGCAGGCGAGAGGGGATACAGCATCAGTCACCCCAGGACAAGAGCACACCTCAGAAGAGTAGCTCTCACTCTAACATTAACGTGTGGATGTGGTATGAAAACCTTAGGCCAGAGAGAAGAGATCAGAACAGGCCAGGAACCATAGTCAGAATACTGAATATTCTATCAAACAAATGGTTTGTTAGGGATATAGTCAAATATGGACTCTCAGAAAACTGAAAGTCTACATGAAATACTGAGATGATTAGATGAAGGCAAATGTCATGTCAGGCTAAAGGTTGGAGAGCCAGAGTAACTAAGCAGTAGAGAATATTTTTGGAAGAAAAATAAGGCCACAAACAAGCGCCACTGAAGAGCCCTTGGACAGGTGCAAGGAATTATAATAAGGTCAGAGCTGGCATCCAAGCAAAGACCAGAGCAGAGAAACCACAAGGAACAGGAATCTGACAAAACTATGGCACTTGAAAGAGGTAGAATTCCTTAAGTTTTAGCTAAGAAGTGAAGGGAATGACCCCTATATTAAAAAACACTGTGGAAAGAGATTGGCAGACTATTGACAAGGTGGGCCTGACATGAGCTGATAATCATGGCTCTGAAGTCTTTACTTTCAAAAAACTAGGGAGCAGCCATTCTGCTTGATTTTGAAATTGCAGTCTGTTGCTTCACTTGTAAAGAGATGCAGATATTCCTCACCACTCAGCCAGCAAATACTCTTCTAATTACATCAAGTTACTAACACACATAGACTTTCTTCAGTGCACAGGCATTCTTTATGATGAAAATTATCTCATATTTTTATAGCACTTAAAAGAGCTCCAACTTTCACAAACGATCAGCAAGAGACAGAAAAGGGCAAATTATAAAATGGACGATAAATATATAGTCTCCATTAAGATTTGTAGCCCAGCTCCTTCCAAGAAGTTCGGAAAAGATTATTAAATCAGCAGAAAACAACAAGCAGCAAAACAACTGAAGTTTGGTTGCATACTGATTTTGCTTTATCTGTGAGCATCACTGTGGCAATTCCAACCATCTGAGTACTTTATAAGCCCTTTTATTTTGTTAGATCCTCCCTGGAGGTGGCATCTGCCTGAGTCACATAGTAACCAGCTGGGGAAGAGGTGGTATTGTTTTGTAAGCATGCCAGAGGGTTGCAACAATGCTAATCTCTCTCCTTTATCCACCACCAATTGTCAGTGATTTTAAGGAATTCAGCGTCTTTGGTCCCAGTTGAACTTGGCCAACGGGCATAACCATCCCTGCAGGAGAAATGAAAGGCTGAAAAGCTGGCAGATGGACAATGCAATTCCATATGCCACATTTCCTTAGAAAACCAGGCCAAAAAGTATTCCAAACCCAGATCTTTAATGTTAATTGTGCAAACAAGATCTGCTTTTCACACACTTAATGTAGCTTGCTGTATTATTAAAAACACAAAACAAAACAGAAAAAACCCCCACAAAATTCCAAAATATTACTTCTTTCCTGCTTCCCTTTATCCCACTTTAGCTCTCACAACCCACTCTCCACGGGATAACATCTTGTACAGATCAAAAGAAATGCTGGAAATTTCACTTCAACTGCATCTTGGGCCAGCAGCTGTAGGATGTCTAAGAGCAGCTGCACAACAGCAAAACAGCGGCTGACTGGAAGAAAGCAACTGCAACTGCAGAATATCTATGTTTTCATTGTTATGTCAGACTCATGCAATATATGGAACCATTTGCACACACAGCCTTCTGTTTCTAGATTTCTGATGGTAAAATCCTTGACATTTCTTTCAGTGCTACAACTGTCCCATTTGTCCTATTCTATGATTATCAGTGGTGCTACGCGCATCCTCTTTCAGACAGTGGTTGATGTGGGCAGAGAAGGTTTGTCACACACATGCAAAAAACCACGTTTGTTTATAAATGATAATGGCAAAAGATAATTTTTAAAATCCTATTCATAATGATAGCTGCTTTGCTAAATTAAGAGGAGAGTGAAAGGGAAATATTTGAGAGTTCATTCCTTAAATTAGCAGAAAGTTTACATTATGCTGTTAATCCATCTAAGTGGTACTCTAAATGACTATCTACCTGCAGCAAGAGATGATCTCTCTAACCATAAAAAGAGACCTGTGGTTCTATCCTAAATTGTGGAAGAATCATCAGAAGCAGACACTATTAGCCCTGACATCATTTCCATCTGTTATTTGCTCAAATGTTGCTGCAACTAGGGGAATATGAGCTAATCTGCCAGATTTCAAGAGAAAATCATTGCCACTAACAGTTTCAAAGATTATATTTTTCCAACTGGCAAGTCCAATACTTTCCTTCAGAGAATAAATAATATTTTGTTCATGATGGAGAAAAGTGGAGTATATAGACAATGGATATGCTGAAAACTAAGTTTCAAAGAAGTTTGTAAAAAAACCCAAATCAACAAAAAAGTTCTCCTCTAAAAAACGTGTTCAAACACTCTTTTTTCCAAGTGGCAAATATATTTTTCTAGAAGTCATGATCTAAGAAAGAGGTAAAACCCACAGACATCTAGTATGGCAATCTGCAGAAACACAGCTGTAATAATGTTCCAGATTGCTGCTATAACTTGCTTGCTTCTAGTTTTATGACTGCAGAGTCAACCTGAGCCCTGTCTTGTTTATGCCTCCTATACACAGGGGCTAAAGGAAAACACAAATGTGCAACATGCTTTCTAATTTCTTCAAGACGAGCCCGCACACTCAATGTGCAAACTACAGATCTTCTCTGCTAAGTAGCACCAGTGCGCTTTGAGAATTGAAACCGCAGCTGTGCTACAAAATTCCCCTACATGTCAACAGAGTCCTAACCTCCTTTGGAAGAAAGGTGGGTATGCAGATGCTGCTTTGCACCCAGAACATTGTATAGAGGTCATGCCACCACTGTTTATCAGGGCATGAGGGAAACATATTCCTAAACAAGTGGTGTCAGTGGAGAAAAGCAAAGGGGGAGATGTGGCAGGGCATGTCACTCAGCTCCCCACCACAGGTGGCCGGTGCAGATGGGAGAGATAACCCAGGGGCCGAAGGCCTACCAGGTATCATCTCCTGGCGCCAAGAGGTCTTGCCAACTTTACAGATATGGGAAGGGATGAAAGAAAAACATAGGTGACCAAAAGACCTGCTTTACACTATAAAAGTACTACAGATTATCATGGAGGCAGAAGTCTCTTACACACTCCCTGGCAACATGTGACAGGACTTCTGCCTGCAGCTTGGACGCAACTTTGTGGTTAATTTTCTGGAAATTGAGGGAAAGGATTTCAGTGTGTGCACCTTCAACAATTTGATGGTAAAATACATTGAATCCTAATCTATACTATTTCTTCTCTAGCTGTAAAAGTAATGGTACCTTTAACCCTGCATGTAATACTATTTGTCTCTTTTTGTCTTATTCCTGTGCAGTAATGGTCTGGTTTAAGTCTTATATCTGTTAGGTTTTTTGACTATTAAATAAATAATTCATTCTATAATAGACTGAATCAGCCATTATTAAAGAATGTGCGAATGAGAGCAGGTCTTGGGGTGCTGGCCACCTCAGTAAGTTCCTGCCCGCTGCCAGCGGCCTGGGCAAAAGGCAGGGACTTATTTAAACCCCCACAACCATTCATAACAGGAAACAAGCGGGTTATAGTCTCTTTGGTGCCTCTTACCCATATCCAAATCTAGACATATAAGCTCATGAAATCTGTCTTTAAATACTTTATTGTCAAGATATCTATCTAACACTTGGTACTTTTATCCTAGTCAGGCCCTACTATTACATAAATTGTGAAGGCAGCAAGAGGATTTTACATAGTGTTCATGTATGTGCATTATATATTTTGTATATGAGGAATGGCAGACTGGTTGGAATGCTGGCTGGGATTTGGCCCATTCCAGGGAGTGCTCTCTCAGCATGCAAATAACTCTCCCCTATCATCTGTGACTGCCAAAGAGACACAACTTTCTAAACTGTGACAGGAATTATTTCTCTTCTCTTGGACATAAGAGAGTTGACTAAGGTGGGGCCTGCCCAAAGGTGTGTTACCATCTATTTAACAACAAGAAGAAGTCAGTTTACTGGCCAGTGGAATCCTGGCATTTTGAGGAAAGGTTTAACTATGGCTGCTATAATCATATATGTATTGATCATTTCCTCACACTTTGAATCCTGATTGGTAAAGCATGCTAGCCACCAACTGGCTTCCATAATCTCAGCCCCTCATGGCCAAAAATAGCTCTCCTTGGTCTTCATGCAGTTGTGTATCTCAGTACATTTTTCCTCCTCAGGGCAGATGATCCCATAATCTTTTTGGAAATACCAGTGCCAAGAATCTCTGGGATCACTGTTTCCTTTAAAAAATTTGATGGCTACAGTGGTATATGACAACAATAAAGATTATTTTGTGATGATTACCTCCCCTCAAAATTTTCTGAAAGTGACTGCACACTCATCCCAAAGAAGCCACCCTGAAAAGAAGCCACCTTGTCTATGTAAGGAATTTAATCTGCAGGAAAAAAATGTAGAGTTAGTCCTTCAGTGTCTCAGAACCCTTTATATGCCTGGATAAGCTTTTACAAGTTGCTTTGTTAGATTATTGGTATTACACTCTTTTATTCAAAGTGATTAAATGTCAATAATGTAGAGACAGACTGTTATAAGGGAGCAGACTGAAAGGGCTTTTAATTGGACAGAGACTGTCACTCTTATCATACAAAATTAGTTGCTCAGTTGAAGTAGTTTTCCATCTAGCAATTGTCTCTGTGATTGGAAGGATGACTTCTGTCAGCTGGGATAAACTTCATAGCACTGAGATGCATCTCTATTTCTTGTTCTGCTCATATTCTTGTCTCTTATTAAGATTCCTGCAGGTTCCAGATAAAATAGATATAAAAGCAAACTAAGAATATGTATAAGCTATCCTTCCACTTTGAAAACAAACTGTCCCCTCACACTGTCAATGCTTCCATGTTTGAACTTTCCAGCTTTTTCTTCACTCCACTGTCCAGTGCTTCATCTGCCTACTCTTTCCCTTGCAGTTCCTTACAGATGTTACCTCTTAGCTGACAGATGCTTCATTCCTCTCCCAGAAGAAAGGGAAAACAGGAAGCATTTATAAAGAACTGGGCTGGATGATGCATTGTTTTAGCTGTGAAAAAATTCCATAACCAAACGTTCCACACATCACTGAAAAAAAACCTTCAATGACCTTTCCTGGAACAGAGAAGAGAATTGCTAAAACCGGCAGTCCCTTAAATCTGGGAAATCTATTCCCAAAAACAGTTACAGAGTTTTCCCTCAGTCTGTCCAAAGAGCTCAAAATGGAATGGAATTAATAACTACTGAACAACAAGGCCTTTAAGCAATATAGAGCACAGGCTGTATTATTCACGTAGTTGTCATTTAGTTGTCACATGTATAATGTGCAAGTGCCATCACACAACATAGATTGATGAAAAGTCTAAATCATACTGTGAAAACAGTTTTATGACACCCATCAGCAGGTTGTTGGCAATTTGTTTCTATTAAGCACATTTTAATGGAGAAGAGCAGACACCCGGCTCCTTGAACACAGATGTATTTATTTGCAAATATCTAAAAGGCATCCACCAAGCTTAGATAAATGCTAGTAATAAATGAAATTAATTCTCCAGTTCCTGCAGCAGTCCTGAGAAATTAGCAATCACAAGATCGAGCTTTTAGAAATGCACATTTATAAAGTGCCTGCACGCTCTTGGACCAAACTGGCCTAGTCATGGAACTATCTCAGTGAAACTCTGGTCCTGTAAAGCTACACCTGAGCCCTAATGATAGTGCTTTTTCATTTGTTGTACTCACTTGTCATCAAACTTGGCAATCTTCAGGAAACTATATTTTCAGGAAACAATATGCTTGTTGAATCAGACACCTGATCTTCCATTGGCAGGGAGTTATCAACTAAGCTAATTTTGGCATCATAGCCAGTTTTAGTGTGTCTCTCATTATCACTCTGTAACTGAGTGCAAATAGCTGTTTTGTGATCCCAGGAATTACAAAAAAGAAAAATAAAATTCATACAGAATATGAAAATATTTGGGACCAGTGTTTTAATTACCTTTAACATTTAACATCACCATACACACTATAACAGATTGTCGAGGCCGACAGCTAGTCTGAAGGCTTCACAGATCTTAAGTTGGAGATGGTTAGCTTCTATTCATGAGAAAAGCCCATGAGAAGAAAATAATCAGTTTTACCCATGAAAATGTAGTATCAACAGAAATATGGAATTTAAACAATAAAAGGAGAAAAGCAGCAACATATCTGCACCTGTTATTCTTCTGAATGCTTGAATGTTTATGCTAAAGGTGACCAAGAGCATTATATTGTAGTTAAATAACAGCCAACGAATCCATTGTTGTAATTTAGCAGCCAATGAATATATAGAACAAATGATAACATACAAGAGTGTATAAAGAGAGGCTGTTTTCTTTGAGAAATGGCTTCTTGGCCCTTAACCGAGGGCCGTGTGTGCCGTGGCTGCCCCAAAAGCGACAACAGATGACTTTTTTGCTGACCTGAATCTCAAAATTGCGTGATGAGCAAATAATAAAATAGGAAGTCATCAAGAGCACTCACAATAAATTTTCAACACTTCTTTACAGATCTCTGAGCAGCAGTGTGATGCAGAAGAAGGTAAGGTACAAATCAAGTTGCAAAAAAGAAATGCTACTGTGGTGGGTTGACCTCAGCTGGATGCCAGGTGCCCACCAAGCTGCTCTATCCCTCCCCTTCTCAGCTGGACAGGAGAGAGAAAATAAGGTGGGAAACATCTCATAGGTTGAGATAAGGCAGTTTACTAAAGCAAAAGTGAAATTTTGTGGGTGCACAAGCAAAGAGAAAAAAATAGCTTTATCCTCTACTTCCCATTAGGGGGTGATGTCCTCCACTTCCCAGGAAATGGGGCTTCAGCACATTGTAGAAGTTGCTCTAGAAGGCAAACACTGTAAATAAAAAATGCTCCTCCTTTCCTTATCTTTTACATCTAAGTTGACATCATAGGGTATGAAATATCCCTTTGGTTGATTTGGGTCAGCTGGCCTCGTGTCCCCTCCCAGGATCTTACCCACCCCCATCCCCTTGATGGGAGGGGAATGTTGAGAGACAGCAATAAAGCTGTGCCAGCCCTGCTCAGCAGTACCCAAAACACCGGTGTGTCATAAAGGTGTACCCAAAACACCTTTATAGCTACCAATGTCAAGCACAGCACTGTGAGGGCTGCTGTGGGAAAATGAGCTCCATCTCAGCCAGACCCAATACATAATGTCTAGAAAATGATAAATGCCTATCAGTTTTATCTTCATTATTTGCAATAAAGTCATTCTGTCTGAGACATCACAGTCAAAACTATCCTGCCAATTTATCACCTACTGAACCAGGATCAAGAAACCATATGACTGTCTGCCTCTGTTTCTCATGTTTCTCATTCCATATCATACGAACACTCTAGCACATACAAAATCAAAATTTGGCAAAAACACAGTTGCAGGCTCCACTTCATTTTAAAATACTGGAGTAGGATTTTCACCCCTCTCCTTAAGGGTACTCATTAAGGAAGACAGAGACTGGTTTAAGTCTTCCTGAGGGAACAAACATCAGTTCTTTTCTCTATCTACAAAGAGGCAAACTAGTATCTCCCTCAGCCCAGCAGAGAGAAATAATAATCCAATTGAAAGTTATATTACATTTTGTGACATTTTTTATCCAAAAGTACTCTTCCAAGATGTAACAAAGAACTGAAAACTGAACTAGGAAGACAATGCAACAGAGGACGTAGCTCTGCTGAGACAGAGAAATCCTCTTGCAAAAACATACAGTTTCTTCAGGTTTTCTCATGACCTTATTTGTTCATAATATCTTCTTGCAGAAGAAGAGTGCAATATTTTTTACTGTTCCCTGATTCAGTGCTGCAACTTGCAGACTACAGCATACTAACAGAAATGCAGACAAGATTCCGACTCCACTGGCCATTCTTCCTAATCCAATAGGATCAATTCAAGCCACAAAAAAAAAAAAAAAAAACCAAACCAAAAGGAAAAGATAATTCCCCAGCCTTGTGCTTTTATGCTATCTCACACCATATACCTCTATATACCACTACACACCAGGTGAGCTGACCAGGTGATGCTCTGCTGAATATGTTACCTTTGGGTCATCACGCTAGAGGCATCCAAGTCTCCTGTTACATGTGGCCCAGGAGACAACTTAGATTCTCCTACTTGAGTTAGACATTTGAAAGAATGGCTGTGTTATCTAATTCTTACATTCAGCAGTGTCCTTCAAGCCTGATCCAAAGGCCATAGAGTGCTCCTTCTCTCAGCAGGTGCAAAGACAAGAGAGTTATACTCTAATATTACTACACCCTATACAATCTTCCCAGAATTCAGTCAGTCTATGAGCATCCAGAATTTTCAAAGTAATAAAATGAATCCCTTTTTTTCAGACACATAAGCTTGTAAAGTGATTGTGGTTCCATTTGGACAGGAGAAGGAAAGGAAACAGCTGCTTAAAAGCATTTGGTTACTATCTATCCCATTATATGAAAAAGAAAAGAGCTCATAACTTCCTCGAAGCTGCAATATTTGTATTGATTATTAGTTTCTGGATGGGTTATTGAACTCCACTGACATTAAACTGTGCAGCAGCAACACAGAGTTAGGAAATTAGGATTCATGAGTTCTAGAAACCGTTCTGATGTAAAGCATCATGCTTCCAGCAAATAAAGTTTTACATATAGTTGGAGAGATTTTTGACAATCCCTTTCTCTTGGTAGTCATTAATGAAATTGAGGACAGGCCCTCAATTAGACAGAATTATCTGTCTAAAGGAAAAAAATGTTTCATATCAAGTTGCTGTGGTGACCATTTCTGACTTGCTCTAGAAAAGATCACCAGAAACGAGAAATTATGATGCCAAATAGAGATCTTAAAGAGTTCAGGAAGACAAAAGAGCAAAATTTAATCACAAGGATTAAACATGCAAGTGTCTCCAAAAGACACCATTTTTACAGTGCTGTCTAAAAGAGTAAACAAAAGTGATTAAAACTAGAACAAACTGATAAACCTGCTCCCATTTTGTGTGTGCGTGTGTGTGTGTGTGTGTCCTTCCAGTTGAATTAGCAGGACTCTTAATACTAACACTTGACAAGCAATCTTCCTTGTCAAGAAAATGGTAGTTGGGACATAGCATTAAACTGGTGGCTGGGAGCTGTGTTTTCAACAGCCCTTACCTATCTAGAGAGAGGCTTCTTAATGCCAGTCTAAGACTTTTTCTTTACTAGCAACCTCATAGATTTTGGGCCCCCAAGGAAGATAGGAGTGAATAAAAATGGAAAGGCTTTCCATTCAAATCCCAAAGCTAACCTGAGATAAATCCAGAAGCTTAAGAGAACAGCCCTCTGCTTTTACAATATCTTTTTCCCCAAAAGGAGAAATGATACAGACCATCTGAAGTTTTAAAAATGCTAGGCTGAATATGCATAATAGAAAATCCCATAAGGATGCCAGCTGTGTGTTTATGGATGGATGAAAAGTACAGGCTGTGAGCTGTGCAGTCATTTTCTTAGAGATATTAAGATCTGCTACTAAAGAGCAGGAAAATGCAGTCACAGAGCCCACAGCTGACAAGCTGTATTGATGAAGGACTTGTTTTTGTTCAGAGGCTTGTTTTCTACACATCTGAAGAAGCAGAAAGGAGGGAAGAGATTGACATGATGGGTGAGTTAGAGCAGAACAAATTCGTATCAGGGGTTTTGTTTTAGAGGGGGTGGACGGCAGTGAAGAAATAGCCAAGTTTGTGATCATGAGGAGAGCATGAGTCAGTAAAACTGCCTGAGCTTTTTCTGGGTCAGCATGGGGGCCAGAGCAGGCTGCGTGTCAGGAAGCAAAGGGATCCACAGGGAGCTGGGAGCTGTAACTGTTGCAAGATAAAATTGTGATAGATATGTCAATGTGATAAAATGATAAATTTCTTGTTGTGTTTCGTGCCAAAACAGAGGGGAGGGAGGCAAAAATTTCAGTGCAGTCCCTCCTTGCATTCACACAAGCTCTTGGGGCAATCACATTGCACATAGCAGCTGGCATTCCCTCTGCCATTCTGCCGTTCCCTCTGCTGGCTGAGACACTGGCTGCACTCCCTTGGGAATGCATAGCAGCACATTCTGTGGTAAACAGGGTGTCAAAAACAAGGCCTGGGAGAAATGGAGGAAAGCTTCACTGATCTGTCAGACCTGTTCTCTTCCTGTCAAAAAATTGTTCCCTTTGATACTTCAAAAACTCAGAAGAGCAGATACCAGCTGGTTAGATACCAGCGAAGTGCGGCTCTGTATGTACTGGTGGAAGGACAGGAGGAGGGCCTCACAAGCTGGAAGGGCCTCACATCTCCTGGACAAAAAACTCCTCATTCCATGCCTCATATTTTTTCCCCTCCAAAGTGAACTTGCTTTACTCTCTTGCTCAGTGTCTGTCAGAACTTAAAATTAATTTAGTCTGTAATACATCAAGGAAAGCTTCAAAATACTTGTGAAGCATTCATTGATTAACCTGAAACCAAAATGTCACACTCTTTAATTCATAAATCTAGGACAGACCTGTCTGTTACTGGTGTAATTTAAATTTTCATTTAGTGTGACAGCACTTGGTCATACTCTTGTTTAATTTACCTTCAATTAGGATGTTATTATAATTAAATTCCATCAGAAGTATTGGAACTCAGCTGAATGCAGTGAGGGATTTACACAGCCATATTTTTCCAATATCAGAAGGAAAAATAAAGTAAATAATTCACTTCACTTCTTTGCTTAAAAAAATAGCAAGTAAATAGCTTTGGCACAGGCACACATCACATCTCTAGGGAAGTGCACGTACACACAGAAATCATCATTGACTAAGGCTGCTGACAGTCCAGAAAGTGCTGGCTGAAACTTGTTTGACATCTTCACATCCATATTTGCTTCCTTCTCAGGTTTAACCACCTGGGGTAGCTTTTCAGCAGAAAGGTAAGATGAGAAGATTAGTTAATCTACTGCTGGTGGCCCATGTGTGTTTTGCCTGGTGAACAATTTGTTGGATAACTGAAATATGCCTTAGTGGGCTGTCACTCAGGTACAGAATTATTACTTGGTCTTTTACTGTTTCATTTTGATTATGATATTCTTTCTGTGTACATTTTTTAAATCATCAGTGGTCTGCTACAACAAATTCTGCTCATTAATACCTAGCAAGTTCTGGAATGAATAGAATCAGCTGGCTCTTGTAGGGAGAGATGATGTGATTAGCTGGAGAGAATCTCACTGCTGCAGAATCATCAGAGATTATAAAATTCTTGTTAATTTAGCATGGATTTTTAATTATTCTTTTATATTGTTGGCTATATTAAATGAGTACAGGCAATCTTCCCACTATGGGATTCAAATAAAGGTGTCTTTAAGCACCAGGATATGCAACCAAAGTGAAGCCTGCTTAATATGTTATAACTTGTTAAAAATGAGAGTAAGACTAGAAAAACTGTAATTTTTAAGTAAGTACCAGGAGTTCAGTATGGTGTTCCCATATGTCCAAATGCAAGATCCACACATTATTCTCCTACAACTATCTTCCACAAATATGAGGGACTGATTTTTAAAGGTATAATGGGAACAGTACTGTAAAATGAACCACATCCCATTTTTCTCTGCTACAATGCACTGCCAGGAGAAAATGCAAGTGAATTGCAGCTGCAGAATTATTAACAAAACTATTTTCTAACTCACTGCAGGATGAAACATAGAAGATCTTTTCAGAAGATCATATAAATTATATCTGTATGGGATCTATGGCATCCGTGAATTGATTAATTTGGGAAAAAGGCCCCAGAAGTAAGGAACTGCAGGGTAAGTTATGAAGCAACAAGCTAGTGCTAATGATATATAGCATCCCTTAAACTGGAATGGTGTTTCCATGACCTACTGGAAACTTTTCAGGTTAGATTTTTACATGAAGGAAGTCAAAGGTTTTTTTCCTTAATCTCATCCTGATATGTTCAATAATTTATTAAATTTTGTGAATTTGTCCAGCACACCAAAATTATTCCCACCAAGTTTCTTAAATACAGGTTTTTCTGGATAGTGGGTCTAATACTGTGTGGAAGGTATTCTATAAGTTTAAAAAGTTACATTGCTGTTTTTTACTGGGTAGAATAAAAGACACAATGTTTTTGTTAAGATAGAATATTCTCATTGCTTGCTAGGATTACTTTATTAGTAATCCATCTGTAAGACTAAGTTTTAGGAAAATTATGACTCTTTGTCATTTGGACTTTCCCCTAAAAGCTAGCTCTAAGTAACAGCAGATTGAGCATATTCTTTCCGTTACTTGCAGAAAAATGTGGATATTTGATCAGATAAAAACACTTATTGTATCTAAAGAATTTGTACTGGAACTTAAAATGTGCCAAAGATGATTTGATACCATTCATATTTGATAGCTTGTTAGCTTGAGTGTGGAAGGAAATCTGCATCTGCCTGTTGCCAAGGTCCACTCCCTTTGAACCGTGCTTGGATAAAACTCACAGCTGAAGCAATTTACATAATGAAAAAAAAATCACTATTGTCTTGCTCTAAGTCTATTGTCTTGTTCTATGAAGAACAGTTTTTTGTACCTTTCATAGTTTATACTGTGCTTAAAACAGTGAAGTAGGTACTAGATTTCTGTCTGAATATCAAGCTCTTCCTGTTTTAATATTAATTTTGTAATTGTAAGCTAATATTCCATGTACTTGAGCAATACTAGCATGGGAAACCAGCACTGGTGCCTGAACACTGTGTATGGCCCAAAATCACAGGAAGGTCAACCCTCTCCAAAGGTAAAAAAACCCTAACCACAGCACAATCCATCTGTGGGGCACCCTTTCAGTAAGCATTGAAGATCATGAAAGCTTGGAATGATTTGTTTATCTTCTTGATTAACAAATTCAGGACCTTCATTACTGTGCAATGCATGTGTCACGTTTATGACTGCTATTTCCCCATCTCAAACCTGTCTGCACTCAGACTGGACCTGCCTGACCCAAACTTTGATGTCTGTAACACCCTGAAAGATCGGCCCATAGCTCTGAAATGCTTCAGATTGAAACAACACAGACCACCACACTGTTAGTAGTTCTAAAAGAAAGAGACTAGGAAGAACAAGTGATCAAGAAGTCACATCAAATGAGAAAATTATATTCCAGGATTCAACATTTGAGATCCCATATGATAAACAGTGAATGGTCATGAACTGATATCAATGTATCCTATTTCGTGAAATCAGCTTTCTCCATTGTGAGTTAAATGTATTTTGATTCTACTAGGTTTGGCATTTCCATCTATGAGTAAAAGAGACCCATGTGTTGATACTGAATTTTGATTTGCATGTGGTCTCATAACTGTAATCAACATATGTCATAGTATCATTGTTATAATTTAAAAAATGAAAATTTTTTGAAAATTAACTGAAAAGTTAAATCATTAGGTAGACTAAAATGTGTGGCTGCTTACAAAAACTCTTGAGTAGTGGATTTTTAAAAATTATTTCACATATGAACTTAAAAATATTTATCCCATTTCTTTATGAATTATGACTTGAATATTTCTTAAAGATCCCTACAGTTATTCATGCTAATGTGTAGACAAGGTGGGACAACAATGGGAAAATGTACACCCACTCCTTCAGTCTTATCCCACCTTGTCTATCAGTTTTGTCTCAACTCACCAGCAAAGTAACATCAATAATTGCTGGACATCTCACAGTTTTATCTTTTATACAATGCTGCTTCTTACATAGAACCGGAGATAAAGGCAAAGGCTGAACCTACTTTAAGAAAAGTGCTAATGGTACCATTTTCTCCCCAAAATATATACTTGCCATTCTCACTCAAAAACTGAAAGAACAAAAGCATGCCTATAAGAGATGGTAAAGGAAAAGAAATGTATGTATTTTCAACTGATTTCCTTTGCTCTTTGTCTTCATGACTTTAGACACAGGGGCTGAAGCCCAGTGTCCTAGATCTTGACAATGGCATTTGGTTTTTTAGACATGGGCTGTAGAGATTAATTTATTACTTCCTCCTTTATATGGTTTATTTTCATGGAGAGAAGTGAGTAACCTTCTGATAGTTATTGCTGATAAACAATGAAGGCACATTTGGTCTTTCCGGGAGGAATTACCTTGTTATTACATGTCAGGTCTTCTACACTCTGCTCCCGATGTGGAGTACTCTTTAGAATCCCCGCTTACAGAGGGTTAATTCCCTGAGAGATATCTCATTGCTTTTTCTTCAAAAACATAGAAATCAAGGCAGACAGCTTTTGTTTTTCATCAGGCCTTCTTGCAAGAAAATTAAGAAAGTAACAATGGGGCCTTAACTAGTGTTAAGTATATACTTCTAAAAACACTTTAAAATCAATTCTAGCTAGCATAAACAAATTAATTTCCCTAGATCTACCTTGCATTTTCGTTCTTTTCCTCATAAATAAGAAATCCCTTATTAGTTATCTGTGGTAATATTTTATGTGTTCAGTCAGAAACATTTACTCCATTCCCTGGAGTACCAATAGGGCTTAGTCATATTAAACTTGATATTATTTTCACGTGTTTCATCAAGTAGTGCCTTTAGACTATGTGGTTTGGCCTCTTCTCTACTCCCACATTTTCTTCCATTACGTTGCCAATAAAAATGGCTACAGAGAGCAGAAAAATTATACCAAAGAGAGCCATAGTACAGTCTAGAGCTTCTTACCTTTAAATAATTCAGGTACTGCTGACTGTGAACAAAATTCATAGCCATCTGTCAGCAAGTAAATTTAATTTAGTTAAACATGGCAATCCCTTCCTACTAGACAGCTGGCCACATAAACCATGCCACCACACCTTGGAAAACCTCAGCAGAAAGACCAGTAAGCGAATGAATATGGAGTTTTATCCCTATCCAGAGCTGAACAACAATACATAAATTTCAGTTTTTATGTGTATATATTTACATATATGTACTTAATATATATGTATACTGAAAAAAATACTTTCTCATATTTTAGGAGCATATACTTCATGGAAAATATAGTTTAATAATAATTACCTAGTTTCTTATATCAATATCTCAAACTGCACACTTCACACATAGCTAGATCAATAAAAATCTCGAAACTATATCCCCATAAGATTACCTGAACTTTTGCATTTTCCATTCAAAACTAAGTTTTTTGAATAGTACTGTGGGACCTTCACAAACCTGATGGTGGAACTGCAGACACAATAATACCACATCCAGTTCATGCTTTCTTTTGGCAGTTTAACTCAGCAGGAAGAGGATGACCCTCGCTCTGCAGTTACAAGGAGCTGATCAAAACTGTTAGAGCCTATGTAAGTTGAACTGGATGGATACGACACAAATATTGACTAAAATAAACATTTATTTATCCTAACAACCTTTCAAGATAGCTTTTAAATTTACGCCAAGTTTGTTATCACCTTTGTGCCTTGAAATCTCAGATCTGCAGAAGCAGAGCAATCTGTACCCAGTGGATGAAACAGGGTACTTTCCTGAATGCATAAAAGTAATGAATGCATAAAATATACTGAATGCCTAACAGAGAACAGAGAGCAGAAAGTCTGTTTTTACTGGTAGTTGAGGAGAAGAGAGTCTCCTGTCACTATGGTAAATCACCATGATCACCTTTTCTCTTTAAAAATATCATCTTCATATTTTTGCTGAGGGATTTGGTCAGTACCCATGCTTAACCTGAAAAAAATACCTTTCTTCTAGCAGCTAAAAGCCCTGAAGTTCATTAAATCATAGAAACAAAGAATGGTTTGTGTTGGAAAGGACCTTAGAGATCACTTAGTTCCAAGCCCCCTGCCATAGTCAGGAACACCTTCCACTAGACCAGGTTGATAAATGCCCCATCCAACCTGACCTTGAACACTTCCAGCAACACTTCCAGGGATGGGGCAAAGTTTTTTACAAGACTGATAGTTCTTGTCATTAAATCAGCTTCTGTTTTCACACATTGTGGCTATGTTAGCAGGGATTCAGAGATGCAACAGCACGGGAGTTTAACAAGAGAATGAATTATTTATTAATTTACAATACCATTTATATATCTTAGTGCCATACACCCATTGGACAGTGTCCACACTTGTCCTGGGGGTCATTGGCTGAAGCCCTGGACACCCACTTCAGCCTATTTGTCCAACATACTGAAAACAAAAATTAACAAAAACACCAGATGTGAAAGTTATTTACAAAACCTATCTTACTGTTTTCATAACTTGCGTGGTAAAGGAAAAATTCTCACAGAATTAATGCAAGAAGCTGAGAAATTCTCCTGCCAGCAGCATTTCAGTATCTACAACACATAGCCTGATGAATTTCATTACTCGTACCACTTGCTTTGGAGTAATCCATAAGATATTCAAAGACAATGGTGTAAGTTTTAACTAGCCAATTCTTTATCAGGTGCAGTTAAAGGAAGACACAGACAGATCAGCCTGATGGGCTCTTACATGAAAGTAGCAGAGGAGGGAGGAAAAGAGCACACTGAAATCAGATTTCTTATTTCCTTTAACTTCTCAAGTTCTTGTCAATAAACATCTATGGTTGGCCTAGGCCTTTACAAGGAAATAGACCCTGAACTGAACAGCAGGATAAAATAAAGCATGGTAGGATCATTGTCATTAGGAGGTGTTTTAAGGTGAAAAAACTTTAAGCTGGTAATGCTGACAGGTAACAGATTATTTCACGTGTGTGGGTGAATGCACATGTGGATGAAACAGAAGTGGCATGACCCCAGTCTGCCAGCTGATAAGAGACAAGGATCACCAACCATGGGGTTGGTCACACATGCTGCTTCTGCACAGGGACTATTTAGATTGGGAAATCAGGGGCTTGAGTTTTGGAAGGAAGAACAGGTGTGAAAAAGAAGAGTTCCCAAAAAGGGGGAACAACCTTGGAAAGATAAAGGTGCATAACCTGCAGATCCTGGAGGTCAGATTTTTGGTGGAAATCAATGTCATTCAGCGCCCAAGACCTTACCCAGTAATACCCAGAACTGGTGACTGAACAGTTCCTTCCTGAACACTTCCTGGGCTGACCTTCACTCTTCCCTGTGGGGAAGGAAATTCAAGACCTAGGAATAAAGCCCAGAGTAAAGTGAGGGAACGAGTGTGGGACAAACAAGCAGGGTAAAAGATCTAATTCTGCTGGTTCTTAAATAAACACCAGCATGCAGGCCCACTCGGGGTTGTAGTTTTACTTTGTTTCACTTGCAACAGAAGAAAAATAATTTCTATAATTTATTCTGGAAATGGCTTTTTATTATCCCAAGATGGTGTACAGTGGAAAAAAAAAATCAATTTCAGATATAACTTGTTAGAAAATGTGATTCTTTGAGACTGACCCTCTCCTTCCTCACTCCTAAATGGCAAAGTAATTAAATGAACGGGAAAAGACCTTGGAACAGAAGTGCAGAAGGTCTAAAACAGAAGCTTGCACTGAGCTACTTTTTTTTAATTGTTGCACACTCTTTATTTAATGGGAAATTGTTTTGGCTGTCTGTGCTTCAATTACTTTGAGGAATAAGATGGATTTCTCAGCAGAAAGAAATCAAGTGCTTCACCATAGAGTCACTTGGTAGCTGCCAAAGTTTGCATTGCTTCTGGAGCAACCCCAGGAGCCCCCACAACCCAGAACAGGTCTCTGAGCAGGGTACACATCCTGCCTGCACGCAGCCACCCAGCTCAGGGCTCCGAGCTATTTCTAAGAGACGCATGTTCCCATCATTTGCTGTGTAGGTAACTAATAACACCAAAGTTAGATACCTAATAAACCTGACACGGATAGCTTGGAAAACTCTGTGCTTCCCTTCTGCCCCTTAGAAACAGTGAGACATGGCTTGCCTTTCCTCACAGATACTGCTGTGCACGGTGACCAAGGTCCAAACCACAGGCACGCCAGCAGAACAAGGAAGGGAGCTTCCCTTCTCCAGTCTGACTCCCATGCACATACACTACTTCAAGAACTAACCTCATCCACAGAAAGAGGATATGAAAGGATTTATTTAGCTATCTTGGCCCATCTGTTCTGAATTTTGAGCTTGAGTAGGAGATTTAAACATCACAATTGCCTCAAACCCTGTCAAGGCCACAGAAGAGCAGGAACTTGAGATAAACAAAGAAGAGAGGAATTGGCAACAGGTAGGTGTTAATTCCAGACCAAGTGAAGCTGAGATTTGGTTAGGACATCCTAGTTAATGCATCCTGACAAAAATTCCCACTGTGGTAAACTGTGGGAAATGAACAAACTGTGACCACCCTGTGGATACCCCAAACTTGGACAGTATAAAGGTGGTACCTCCAGAAGAATGACTCAGAGACCCCCGCCACCAAGAAGAGCAGCAGAAGAAGGACCAGTGGGATGCCATCTGCATCTACATGTGGTGACATCTTTCTGCTTAATCTGTCTCTCTCTGTCTCTCCCCTGCCCTCCTTTATTTCCTATTTCTTTCTATCTCTCTACCTTACATTTACTGTTAAATAAAATCCATACTATTGACTTCAACATATGGTCTCCTTTGCACCTTAATTCAGGCAGAGACACCTCTAAAAAATTGGATCATAACAGCTTGGGGCATCAGCAGCATGCCCCATATAAATATTTTGGCTACAGAAATATACCAAGTGGATACACTTTGTAATACCTCCTAACATATGCAGGGTATAAAAGTAGGGTCTGTAACTGCAACTGCTATATGACCAAACCCAGCAAAATTAAATAAGGAAAAAGCCATGTTTTTCCTCAGCATTTACCTCCCAGAAAAGGAGAGAACATGAACTGAATTACTTTCTGAGGATACAAAATCTTGACAGTCAAGTTTTACCGAGGATAATTCTTTATGCTGTTAAAATAATGTGAATTCTTTCACAGATAAGTAGAAAAACTGTGGTTGCTTTGTTAAATTATTTTGATCAAGATTTTTGTTCAATTAATTCCCTGTGTCTTGCAAATACAAGAAAGCAATTGCTACACATGAGTCGCAGCTTCAGAGGCAAAAATTGCTGTGTCCTTCTGTCAGCTATCCAGGTAGCTCAGGGCAGTCTTACACACATCAACAAATAGCTATAAATGTGCTTGCCTGCCCACACTCTGCAAAACTAGGCCATAGACTTTTGGAGCCAAGAAAGGTGATTATCATCTAGAAATACTGCTTTTAGAGTACAGAGAACAGGGGAGGCCCAGTGCTTTGTGGGAGTTTCACTAGGACAAGAGTATCACGTCCAAAAGTCCTAGGTAACCCTTTGGAGCTTGCTGAATCTCCTCTCAACACATTGATGGGCAGATACAAACCTGAGTGTTTGCTGGGGGCATTGCTGAAGCCCTTCCTGCAGGAGCAACTTGGGTAAGAAAACCAGCCAATGCTCACAGAGGGCCTGGTGATCCCTGAGGTGACTACATGGAATAGGAAGGGGCTGAGTAAGGAGCAGTGTAAGTTTCTCAAAGTCCTGGTTAAGCATCACAGCAATAAAACATTTGAAAGGGAGGGTGGAGCAGGGGGAGAAGATGGAAAGGTACTTATATTTAGCACGCAGGCATATCTGAGACCACGTCTTCTTTATTGTGCTACTGTGACATTCCCACTCAAGCAGCGTGGTTTGGTTTGATTTAACACACGCCAGGCATACCTTTTTCCAGGTAAGTCCACTTCACCTTTTTTCTAAATTAGCAAGGATAAGCCTGTAGGGCATACACAGACAATCAGTGTGCAACAAAAATTCTGTCTTCAGTGTAAGACAGATAATATTTTTCACCAATAAGAGAACTCTAGATAAGCCCCCATGTTTTTCCTTAGGGTTTCCTTAGAAGCAGAGGAAGTTGTCAAAATATTTATTAAAAAAACCTCAACAAACCCACCCCATTTTAGCCCTTTTTAAGTAGTAATTTCTGACAGCCTTTTATCTTAAGCTCTTTCAGCTCTCAGTATGTAAAGCAAGTCATAGACTTGGAGCATAAATTTCTGTGTGTATACAAGCTCTTGGTATAAAATGCAGATAAGTATTGTTGCAGCTGTATGCCTACACTTGTTTAAAAAAATACCTTTAAACTGCTTTAGCATTCACTAGTCAACTCATATATTAATGTAAGTATATACGAGAATGTGTGCATACTTTTAAAAACGATTACTTATAATGTTGGTACTGAAATACACACAGAAAAAATGTATTAGAGATAAGACATTAAGTTGAGAGCCTTAACTGTGTTTTTCGTTTAGCATTAGAGATGGAAAAATTAATATTGTCAAAGTTATTACAGGCATATTTTATGACAGATATGAATAAATTACCTCTGTAGCATTTCCCACCAAGAATAAGTAGTTTTATACAAATCCAAAAAAAAATTCTTCCCTCCTTTTTGCTTAACCTAAGCAACAAGAAAAGCATTTATGCAGCTGTGCTGATCTTGAACACAGCTTGCCTGAGCTGGGGCTTTAACAAATTTATATTTCAAAATCAAAATGATTAATTTTTGGTAAAAATAAATGAAAAATTTTCAGAATGACATCACTTTCCAAAAGCTTCATGTATAAGTCATGCCTATCTCTGCTGTGGCCTTTGGAACAATGACCAGTCTTGGGAAACATCGGAGGAGGGAGGTAGATCACGTGTTTTTTTCAAATTTTGGAAGCAATTCATGAAAGCTTCATATCACTGGATATTGCTGTTACTTTAAGTTGTAAACCAGAAAGTAAATCGATGTGGTGGAAAACTTCCCTATAGGACAAGAAGAAAGAGGATGCCTACTAAGCAAAATATTTAATACTTTCAAAGACTTGTGAAGAATGAGCATCAGACTGAAAGGACCTCAGGCTTTACTCCTCCAGAACAGCATTGTCAATGCTTCTTCATCATGCTAGGTTAGAAATACATAACTCTCTTACTCCTAAAGCTGGACTTATTAGGCTGTCAGGCAGGTCTATCTTTTTAAAAAAACAACCATAAACAACCAAACAGACAGAAAACTTAAAAAAAAAAAAAACCAAAAAAAAAAAAAAAAAAAAAAAAAAAAAAAAAAAAAAAAAGTAGCAGCTCTCCTTTGCACTGTAAGTTGTGTAGCTCTGAGCCAAATCAAGATGCAGCTCAAGCAATCTATTTTTCAGTAAAAATCTCCATGCACAGCTCTATGGGTTCCTATAGAAAGAAAAAAAAAATCAATTCCTGACTCTAGCCCAAGATTCTACTGAATACCTTGTGACGGGAACTCTAACCTGAGACATTATTATTAAGAAAATATGGCTATTGCTTTCACAGGTTGCAGATCCCCTGAGAGGAAAAGTTAGATAAAGGGCAGAGAGGTAAAAAAAATGAAAAAAAGAAACATCGGGCTTTTAAAATTTTCATTTAGAATTCAGAAGGCATCTGACTGGTAAAAATATATGAAATTGTGCTCGTGATGTTGGGCCTGACATCAGCTGAGGATTGAAGATTTGAAAAGGAGAGGTGTTTTTCCTGTGTTGTGGACTGCTGAAATAGTATTCCCACTGCATCTATCTAATATAATGTCCATGTCCTGATGCTGCACCATAAAAATTGAATGGCTTTTTAACTACAAAATTGATTGGACTTTCATCTCACAGAGTACATCCTCATTAATACTAAATAGGTTAATTATGATAAAAATATTACCATAAATAATATAGGGTTAATAATTTAACACCTATAAAAGTATTGCCATTTTTCATAAAATCCTCTGCATAAAGCTTACCTAATCACCATTTGGATTGCCCAGAAAATTCCATGCATAGTAGCCCAAGGTTTGGGCTGTCCTTGTTTTGCACACTGAAAGCTGCTGTTACACTAATTTAGGTTCTAAGGGTGTGACCAGCTTTGCCTCTCATAGTCCTGCACCTGGGAATTACACAAGCATTGAGGAGTTCCCACTTCAGGAACTGACTCTATAGTAAATTCCTCGTCTTTAAGTAAATGCTACAGCTCCAAGTCAGAATATAGGTTTCAATCCTGACTCTAGTCCAAGTCTAATGGTATGAGCAACTTTATGCATAAGAAAAGAATTTTTTACATGAACGTCAGATATTTTCTGACACTGATATCTTACCGCTTATTGGGAAAGGCCAAATGAATTCAGTTACTGGTTTGGATGCCTGGGTGAAATTTTCCATCCATTTATTCCTCATCTTGTCATTGCCTGTGAAAAAATGGCAATTCATTTTTCTTCCAGCCATCGTCTGCCTTCACTATTTGGAACATAAGCTGAAAGCTGAGAAGGTAATGGGGAGGGATCTAGATGTGTCCTGTTCTCACACTGCTCCCTAAGCATCCTCTTCTGTCTGCTATTATAGGGTGCAGGATTCTGTGTACCTTTGGTCTGCCTAGCTTCACTTTAAACTGAAAAGGGGTAGGTTTAGATTAGATATCAGGAATAAATTTTTTACTCTGAAGGTAGTGAGGCACTGGAACAGGTTGCCCAGTGGATGCTCTGTTCCTGGCAGTGTTCAAGGCCAGGTTGGATGGGGCTTTGAGCAGCCTGGTCTAGTGGAAATTGTCCCCATCCAATTCAGGACAGTTGGAAATAGACGATCTTTAAGATCACTTCCAACTCAAGAAATTCTATGGTTCTATGATTCTAGTACAAAGATGAATGGCTGAAAAACAGAAATTAAATATTGCCTTTACATGCAAGGAAAGAACTGAAGAACAGAAAGGACTTGAAAAATGAGGATCTGGGACCTTGTGCCACCTGGAATAAAAGGAAAACATACCTGACAGAAATCAGAAATGAATTTTCCTCCCAATTGTGCGTGACGTAGAGCTATTAGTTATAACAACATAGTTTTCCAGAAGTACATTCACACAAAACCGGCAGGACTGGAGCTCGAGATAACACATGCACAAAATCCATTAGCAATTTGTAAGAGCTGAACCATGCTGACAGACTAATTCCTCTAAACAACAATTCTGGGCTGAGCTGTGCAGCGCTCACCACAGCACTTCACCGTGCAGCTCTGGCAGGCCTGGCACCACCTGCCATGAGCACCTCTAGAAATGTCAGCAAATAACGCCCTTTTTTCTGCTGCTGCTGACAGAAGTGCCCCAAGAGCTCAGGTGAGAACAGGTCCTGTGTGTATTATAGAGGCATACACCAACATTTAACATGCCAAAGGGCAAGGGAGGCGATGACTACCTCTCTCTTTCCTTCTCTCCCGAGGGAATAATGCTCTCCACGCTGTGGCTTTACCCTCACGGCAGAGGCTGGAGACAGGTGTCCTCCACTTCCTGCAGCCAGGACAGCATGCTGCCCTCCCTGCTCCACAGCATGCAGGAGCAGGGAATAACAAGGCTGTGGGGCCAATGAGTCAAAAATCCTTTTCATGCTTTTGACAGAAACTCAGGGTAATTTTTGGACAAAAAATAACATGCACTCTAGCCAGCTGAAATATACTGGTAATATCTCTGTAGGTCTGCATTACAGAAATAGCATAAATTTCCTGTAGACATCTGACAAGCAGTTTAACTGAACTGCACCAGTTCCTGGTAATGAGTCTGAAGGAAGATCCCTGCATCTCAGAAACTGGGGAAATTGACATTGTGGCCAACAGTTTCAAAATCAAAGCACACTTTGTGTGCCTTGCTCTCAGGCAGTCAAGCTGTGATAAGAGATTTTGATTTCATGATGTCCTGAGCATGTCTGAAAATCGAGCTCCTCCATAGTACTTCAAACTGAGCAGTAGCAATCAGAGGGCCCTAAAGTCAACCTAACTGCAATTCATGTCAAAATTTCACCTTTTTAACCTAGCTCCTACCTAATTCATACAACTACCACTTGCAGTACATACACTAAGAGACAAGAAAAAGATATTTAAAATACAGCAGTATAATCATTCTGCTTTGCTTTATTAGCCTCATAAAGTAATACTAATTTTTTACTATTCTCATATAAAAATCCAAAGGCTTTCTGTTACAAAGAGAACTGGCTTTTCAAATCACAGATTATACTCCAATTAATATGGAGTTACTATGTTCTGATAAAATATGTGATGTGCAATATGTAATAAAATAGGTTTATTTAAAGGATAAGAGCAATACCATGCAATATGTCACAGTATTTTTCATTATTCTAAATGAGTTGTTTTACCTATTTCTTCAATAGTTAAAGTAAATCTGCAGAGACAGGAAAAAAAAGTGTGACTTCAGTTACACTGTTCTTGTTTGTGCAGGCACATTAATTCATTATTGCTGAATTGCTGGTGACCAATGAATTTGTAACACTACGTATTTGCTTTCAATAAAGGAAAATTGGAACATTTTGTTTAAGTGTCCTATATGTCCAAATAATTATTCAAATGCAATGACAAGATGTAGGCTTTGGATACAGAGTCTAAGACAGGAACAATGTTTTAGATGCAAAAAACTTGTAAAATTTTCTGTAACCTTGATATCGCTGTAGCTAAATCCTCAATGAATGAGTCAGCTGCAGTGTAAGACAAAGAGTAAAGTAAGAGATCTCATCTTGGAGTGCGTGACAGAAAAAGAAAAAAAGGAACAAAGAAAAAAAGTGCTCACCTGCTTTACAAATGGATACCCAAACCCTTAATAATATTTCTATCAAATCTTTGAGCTTTTCTCCCAAAATCTTCGATGTAGCTGTGTTTTGTGCAGCTGGGGTACAAAGAAGGAACAGAAGATAGAGCAGATACATGAGATGTTCCTTCTACCACGTGTAGCGTAGGATCTGGAAGCAAATGTTTCTAACACCACCAACAAAAAAGGTTTATTTTGAAAGAAAAAGGCAGGTTACAGTACATTTCTCATTTTGAAATTTTTTTCAGAAAAAATTCCTGTTATTGTCAAGTTGCCTGTTTTGAATATCAGTAGTATGATCTTGGAGGGACAAAAAGATCTTTCATTCTTCTTTTTTTGTCTCTTTTAATTTGTTTAAGACCTCTAAGTACATGAATTCTTCATAAAATGTCATGAATAACTTTTCAACTTAATGGTACATTCACTTCATTATTTATTTTAGTTTCAGCTGTATTTTAATTGTGGTTTTGTAGTTTCTTTTGCTTCTCTTTCCCTCTGTTCTGAATAAGACTTTACTTTTATCTCTCAAACATTCATCCAGATCAGGAAAACAGCTTCTCAAGTTTACTCTATTTGCTGTTGAAAATATTTGTTTCACTTTTCATTTCAAGGTATACAGAAAAAGTGGGAAGTAAACCTCTTACAAAAGAGACATTTCTCTACATTTTCTTACTAAATCCCAAAACTAGGTGCTATAAGAAGAGTATCAGTGCTTAGGCCAGAATTTTTTAGCCATTTTCCCACCATTTCGTAACTTATGGTTGAGGAAAACACTGCCTCATACATGGCAGAGCAAATGACCTGTACTTCTTGTCTAGCAGCTCAAGGATATCTATTTCAACTATAGAGAATGCAGATTACATTCTGAAGTCCTCAGAATTCAGAGTATAGCAATGGAAATACAAGTAGCGGGCAGGTGTCCACTGCGCAGGTTTTGGAGGATGGGGTCATGAGTATAAACAGACATGATGTTTACCCTGTGCACAATCGCTGAAGTAGAAAGGAGACTTTTTTTCTGTGGACTGTATTGGCTTTGTGTGGCAAGGTTTTGGTAACAGGAGCCCTGGAGCTGAGGTTCTCCTGCAGCAGGTTGTGCAGGCCATGGGCAGGCAGCTGTGTCCCTGCAGCCCATGGAGGTCCACAAGGGAGCAGAGATCCTCCTGCAGCCCCTGGAGAACCAGAGTAGAT
Source organism: Oriolus oriolus (assembly GCA_013400235.1). NCBI lineage: Eukaryota > Metazoa > Chordata > Aves > Passeriformes > Corvidae > Oriolus > Oriolus oriolus. The sequence continues at coordinate 927,315 of VXBT01000484.1, forward strand.
GCATGCCCAAAGGAGGCTGTGATCCTGTGGGATGCCCATGCTGGAGCAGACTCCTGGAAGTAGTCATGGAGACTCCTGAGGAGCCATGGAGAGAGGAGCTCATGCTGGAGCAAGTTTTCTGGCAAGGCTTCTGGTCTCCCTGCAGGAGATCCGTGCTGGAGCAGCCTGTTCCTGAAGGATTGCACCCCATGGAAGGGACCCATGCTGGAGCAGTTCATTGTGATTTATGTTCACAGCTTCATTTAGGTCCTCTATTTTGAGAACTATTTTGTTTCAGTAATATGTTTACATCCTAATAAACCAGCCTTTAATAGTGAGAAGCATTTTGGTGGGTTTGGTTGGCTCATTTTAGAAAAGCATTAGTTTCACGTCAGATCGAGAGCTGACTCCCGGCCCCTTTAAACAAACAAACAACCTCAGTCCACCTCCAGGGACACAGATATATACTAAAGAGGGGCTTGTGGTTGTTTTAGAACAAAAGTAAAATTGAATGGAATATGTTGCCTAGGCAACAAAACATCGGAGCAGAGGTAAATTATAGAAAAAGCTGGCCAGCAGGGAATGAGTCTGGTGACCATGTCAGAGAAAGAAGAAAGACTTCCCCTGTAATAGAAAGAGAATAAAATGGAATATTCCAGAACTGAGTAAACATTTGAGAAACAAACCCCTGCTCATTTTAGCTAGGGGTAAAATGGTATAAGACTTACTTCACCACATTGCTTTACAGCTTGGTCTACAGTGGTGTGAGGCTACTTTTGAAGGACAGTCTTCCCCGTGTTTTTTTTCATCAACTCACAATCCTTTCAGGATACTCACCAGTGCTATGCACAGCTTCTAATAAAGAGAGAGAGCTGTGCAGAAATAGAATCATCTAATTTTATTTTTTTTTAATTGTGTTCCTGATAGAGTCAAAGCCAAAGTTCACACTGACATTAATTAGGTGACGAAATCAGTACTTTAAGACCAAATTCAAAGTCACTAAGCTCTGGGGAAGGCTTACATTTAGGAAGGCTGGCTTTGCCAGTATTGATTCAGGCCATGGCTGAGAAAAAGTTCCTTCCTGTAATAAGCTTTTTTGATATCAAGAGGGGTTAAATTAACACTACTTTCAACTTCTGAATATTTTCTAACTTCATACCTCTCAAATGAGTACAGAAAAGCAGTTTTAAAACAACAACAACAAAGCATCTCATTATGGAGTAAAAAAGGAGTTTCTATGACTAAGAAATGAAAAGATTTCATACAACAAGTCCCTTGCACATATAATGAGACTGGAGAAAATAAAAAGACAAAATTTATTTTATCTCGGCATTGAAGCCAAAGAACTATTTGAATAGAGGAGTGATGACATATTTAGTGTCACATCTGTTTATCTGCATGTGGTAATCTTAGGGGCCTGTCAGTGCTGCGTGTCAAGACTTTAGACGTGCGTGCTCGTGGGCGTGTGGGCGAGACCTGTGTATATATACAATAGAAACGATAAGAGGAACAAAAGGGGAGAATCGGAGGGCTTCAGATACGTAACATGGATAATGTGATTGACAAAGAATAAGATAAACAAAGGGTAGAGAAATCAAATTGACATCGTTTTTCTATTTACCACATTCAAAAATAACCCATTTTCATGTGAGAATGAGATTAGAAATGGAGGCAGATAAAAAAACAGCCTGTCAGTTAATGGCGTAGCCAGGTAAGTTAAGACCTTATGAATTTTAATAAGTGTGTCGGCCCTGTACAAATTCTTTTTAAGATAGTGACAAACTTCCTGAAAGGAAATAAGATGACATTTTTCATACTGATTATACTGCTTAGAATTAGGTGTATGCCAATCTTCCCCTTCCTAACCACACTCCCTCCTTCCCCAGAGCCCCACTCAAAACAAACTGAAATCTGGAATTATTTGCATATAAAAAATATTCATTATTACCAGGTAGGCAGAGATTACAGATGAGTCTTTTGTCCTTTATGCCCACTGATGGTACTTTTTGTTAGGCTATGGACACCATTTTGAGGTGGTGTACAATGAGGCAGCTGAAAGGCTGTTAGTCACACTGAGCTCCTCAGCTGAATTTTTTGCAGCAGTAGTATGGAAGAAAAATTGGTGCTGTGTCACCTCACCAAATGTAAATCATACTAAAAGGAGAAAAATGTTGTTATAATGCAGCTCTTGGGAACACAGAAAGTCAGAGATGAAGCAAAAAGAAGTTCTAACAAGTATGTGGTAAGCAAAGTTTTGAATCTTGCTCAATCTAAATCTGGCCTCCCTTATAAGTAACTCCTTCTGTCCTGTGTCATTCTTGGAGAATCCATCTGGCCTGACTTTGCAGTCACCAAGGACATTTACTTATTGAGGAGCCTTTTTATTTTGCCCATGTCTCACTTTTCCGAGAGAGGGCTTAGGCTTGGGAAAGGTGAGGAAGAAGGGGTTGATGGACAAAAGCCAAATCATGAAGGTTTGCCTTTCTTTCTTTTTTTTTTTTTAAATTGGGCAGATGGAATCTTTATGAAAGAATTTCCCTGTTACTTTTTGACCCAGTGACAGAAAACTAAATGGATTCCTTAGCCACTTCCAATCCTCCACATCCCGTATTCAGCAAAGCAACCAGCGTCAAAATCTGGATACTAAACTCAGCTCAGATCTTGTTAATTCAGGGTAGGGCTTTCTACTGAGCCGGAACTCTCCATATCTGCCTGAACATGATGTAACTAAATAAGTATTAAAAAACTAGATGCAATAAATATTCCTAAAAAGCAGTTGCCTAAATATCTACTTTATGGTTTATGAATGTTATGTCTTTCTTAAGGTCTTGACCTCATTAGGAAACCTGTTTTCAAGGAGATGCATGTGGATAAAGGATATTGAATGAAGTGATTGTAAATACATTATTCATTTCTAGTCATTACTGATGACCTTATGTGTAACTTGTGAGTGACAGAGCATAGCACAGCTATGAATGATTGTTTGAGGTCATCAATCAAGGGCAGAAATTAATTCTGCATCTACAAGTGCCTCATTGCAAATCTTGTGTAGTATAACCATGTTCTTTCAATATTTATGATTTTTGTAATTCAGTATTTTTTAAAATTTAAGTATACTGCCTTGAGAAGTGGAAGACAAAAATATATCGATGGGTTTTCATCTGAAAGTGTCCTTTTTTACCCAGAACCCTAAGACATCAGAGTAGTGTTGGGCTTTTCTGGGGAGGGACAGATTATGCCCATAGCTAGTTGTATTTATGTAAATAGGAGCTGTGTCATTGAATTTTCAATAAGGATAGTGTCTCTGAATTTAGAGTAATCCATGTATTTGGAGGCAGCTTTTTAAAACAAGTTTATGAAAAGATGATTTTATTTTTAATTTCCAAAGGAAATGCTATTAAAGTATTAAAATTATTATAGAATTTAATAATTTTAGTATAGTAACATATAACGTAATAGACTAACTTAAATACTTTCACAGTGGACCACAGCAGTAAATTAAGTCCCTGTTAAGAAGTATGTGTGTATCTCTTGTGTATTAAGAAAAAATTGCTCTGGTATTAATGATAAATTCATAATGGAAGAAACACTTTGCCCTTAAAAACTGCCTCAACCACAGATGAAGATTTGTCTGTATTTATTTAGAGAAGCTATTCAAAATTTAAAAAGGCTCAATTGATTAGATAAATAGGTAGATAGACAGACAGACAGATAAATAGAAAGAAACATTCAAAATTAATGCAATTAATTATCACTATGAAAGCAAGTTGAATCCCCTGCAAATAGAAAGACTTTTAACACTTAATTTACAGTACCTAAAATAAAACATACTGCTAAGCATGCAGAATTAGATCTCAATCAAGTTGCACAAATATGAATATTCCAGGTAAAAATTAATATAGATTAAGGCAATATATTGAAGCCTAGTTCTGACTAAAAATGTTTATGGAGCATCCAATACAAATCCACTTTCAAGTAAAATCAAGTAAAAGTATTTTCAATATATTTTACTGAGAGTCTTCCTAAAGACAAGCTTCCAACTAAACTGTGTTTTGATCAAGATTTCCTTAAAATGCAATTGATGTCCTCTATAATCCAGACCCATCTGGAGAGTATGTAAGAAGGCTTTAATGTCCAGCCTGTTGATAGTCTGGCTTCCAGACTGAGGCACTGTGCAGATCTTCTGGAGGTGTTCCTCTAATGCCCTCGTGGAACCCATACACATCTCAGGGTATTTTTCAACTGAAGCTACAGGTTTAAGTGGGTCATAATATCCTGCACAGATTTCAAGTTACAAAATCCTCTGTCAAGCAAAACTCAGACCCTCTGAGGCTTTATGAGGAAACTTGCAATTGAGAACAGCTTAACAAAATACTTTTCAAATGAACTTGAACCACACAATGTAGAGACAGGAAAGCGTTTCACTTTCATACTGGTAGCTGTGCAAAGAAGGGCCCGTCTGAAGTGAGAGCTTGTTTGGAGACAAACATTCCAAAAATTATAGCTAGAGACAATACTCAGCCATGCACTGGTGAAGAGAAGCTGCTGCACACCGAGCACCTTGGCTTAGCAGCTGTCGGCCGAGCTGACTGCACTTCAGTGCCAAGAGCAAACTACCTCCCAATTTCTACAGAACCAAAGTTAGACACATAATGACTCCTTACTGGGATTATTAACAAAACATAAATTTTGGCTTTATAACCTGACATTTTTTTGATAAACCAAAATGCATCAAGCAATAATTAGGTAAAAAAAAAAAAAAACCTAAGAAAACTCCTTGCAGTATTTCAGTACTTAAAGGGCAGCTACTAAGGGGACAGAAGCATTCTCTTCCTTCACAGGGAGTCAGTCAGAGGGAGCAGACAAAGAGCAACAGGTACAAGTTGCATGAGGAGAGGTTTCATCTTGGCTTAAGAAAGAAAATTTTTATGAGAACAATGCCCCACTGGAACAACATCCCCAGGGACATGGTGGAGCCCCCATCAGGAGGCTTTCAAGATGCAATTGGATGGGGTGCCAGAGAAGCTCGTCTTGGCTCCCTTTCCCACAAAAAGTTGGACTAGACATTTTAAGGTCCTTCCATCCTGAGCTGAGTCATTTTATGACTCTATCACTATCTCAGTTCATCAGACAGAACTTTTTCAACCAATTTTCATCAGCATTTAAGAACACACCATAATTTCCCCAGTGTTTTTAGCTTTTCAGGAAACTATCTAATAAACAATATTATAACCGTAATTGGGATTAAATACTAACCAAAACCCCCACTTCCTCTCTCCCTGTGCTGTCTGTGGGAAGGAGGGAGGGGTTGGGGGGGGGGAAAGGTGGTTTTAAGGACTTATTTAATTCTCATTATCCTGCTCTGAGTTTGTTAGCAATAAATTCACTCAATATCTTTGAGTTGAGGCTGTCCTTATCTCAACTCATGAACCCCTCATTAAATTTTCTCTCCTCTGTCTAGCTGTGGAGGGGAGTGAGTGAAGGGCTTTCATGGGTGCTTGGCATTTGGCCAGCATCAAACCACGACAGTAGGCCCTTTTTTGGCTCTATGACTCTAGCAGTAAATTAAAAATCATAAGAAATTCAACAACAGATGATGAGATCTCATGAGAGATGTACTTAGGCAAAACAGGCAGTCATTTCAAATCTCATTCTTTTCCAAAGAAGAAGCTAAAAGAAATTACAAATCAAAGAGTGGGCAAGTGCTTGGATTGGACTACTCAGAAGGTGGGAAATAATTACAGCAGCAGCATGAAAAACTGATTCTCTTACCACAGAAGTTTATGCAAGATTCTATCTAAAATCAACTTTAAATTAAAAAAAATCAGTGTGAACTTTCTTTACCTGATTCCTGCACAAATCTCCTGTAACATCACTGGGATCACCCTTCTCTGCCCTGCTGTAAATAGCTAGAATGATTTTGGTAGCTCAGCTTGCCAATTAGGATTGTGATTGGACTTGTAGTAACCAGAGCAGCCTGGAAATGTTTCATTAGCACATTGTTAATTCTCCATATATGTTTCTACATGAAAAAGAAAAAACTGACCTTGCCAAAAAGTCATATTTCAAAGTAGGGAAAAAAGTCACCTTGAAATAGCAAAATTCCCTGTAAAAGAAAAGCACAGCTGTAACAGTGAGCAAGAATATTTACCAAAACACCCTGCTCATTTGGAGGTCTTTTTTTATCTCCTCTTTAATGCTTTCTTTTTTGTTTTTCAAGAACAATACATATAGTGATTTTTATACCTGTTGCATTTCATTTGGAAAAGTTGTTTTGTTTTTCTGTATTTACAGAGAGACAAGCATTCATTCAAATTCAAGTCTTGGCACAACTTATTATCAACTAGCAAATGCATATTGTACTGCATCTCTCAACAGACAGGCTTTTCAGTGTCAATTCAAAGTGGAGACTGTGGCCTTTCCTTACTGAAACCCTAATGGGAAAATCTTTTTTTTATATGCTGCTGTAACAGCTGCAGCAACAGCAGTGAAGATGGGCATTCATTCATGCTGCACCTTCAAAACTTTGAGATTTCAATTGTTCAGAAGCTTCACAGAATGTTCTTGTGTTCGAATTAATCTGTGGAGATCATCTCTGCGGACAAAAAGCAATCTCATCTTGAAATCCATAGGGTACCACAACAAAAAGAGTAAACAAACAAACAAATTGAATAGAACAAAGAGAGGAAAAGATATAAACTTCTGGAGCTAAATCTGGCATTACACCAAAGGACTAAGAGTTTCAACATGAAACAGATCTACACAGTAAAACAGAGGTTGCTTTTTTTAGCAATGTCCTCCCCTTTTCAGGTTGAATTTACTTTCTAGAAAATAAACCCCTCTTCCTACACTATTGCTTCCTAGTCTTTTGCTTCTACATTGTCCAATTAGCATTCAAATCAAAAGCAGGTCAGGCCTATATATGACAAACTATGTCTCAATATATAATGAACATGTACTCAAAGTATACATACACAGTTTTCTCCTAGTCTTGGAAAATATAAATAAGGGCTAAGAACAAAATATATATGACCAGATGTTTAAATTGAATAACACCTATACCTCCACAAAATCCAATATGAGACAAGATGGGGAACTGGTCTGGTTTCTCAGGGTTCAGTAGAAACAGAAAGCAGGAGTAGTATGGGAATTCACTACAGCAGTTACTATGACTACATCTCCATTATGGATATTGTGCACAATATTACATAGCTCTTAATATTTTCTCTTGTGAAAAAACAAAACAAAAATCCCAAATACCCCAAAACCCAAATTCGTAAGAAAACCCACAAACCCCCACCCACCCCTAAACAACAAAAACAGGAACACATTATTGTTCTAGTACAAAAGCATCCAAAGTTTCAAGAATTACTGAAGTCCTGTCCTATTCTTTTCTGGTATCCTCATTTGAGGAAGATGTCACACCATCTCCTTTGGATGCAAATAGCTTCTTGAATTTTTCATTTTCTGCAGTGCAAATCTTAATCAGCAGGGGGAGAAAGCACAACTAACCTGGGGGACTCGCATACAACCTTTTTCAGACTTGTAACTGAATTTCCAGAGGTAAACTGTGGGGGTAAAAGCCTCCTTTGACTTGTTTGGAAAGCTGAGCAAATTGCTCAGAGTGCGAGCTTCATTCGGAAGTCAGTAGTCTGAGTAAGAACACGGTGGCCATGACTTTGTACAGCTAATGAATATGTCAACGTACAAAACTGAGACTATGAAATTCAAGACCAATGCCTTTTACTCATCACACTTCTGCCTAATATGAATATTCTAGACTATTAACTTCTTTTTTATGGCATGTTTCAAAAAACGCTATAAAAATGGTCCCAGGCATTCCTGTTTTTGTGCAAACTTTGTCAATTTTGTCTTCTACACCCATTAAAAGGCTGTTGATAGTAAAATGGCCAGTATTAAAGCACCTGGATACCCTTCTAAACTGAATGTTTACTTATTTGACAGAGACAAAAGTAGAAAAACAAACATTACCCTTACAAAAGATGATACACCAAGTACACATCAAGACACATGATTAGAATCCAGGTATTCTGTTAAGTGTTTTGCTCTAAGCCAACAGTCCCCCCTATCACTCTCCATGATCCACTGCATTTTTCGTATAATGTAATCATCCCAAAGTACTCATACAATTAGAGACTTTTAATTTCATTATTACTGATGGAATTTGGACTAATTAATAATTCCCAAAAGAACACTTAGCATAATCTACATTTTGACAATAGAGCATGAAAATTAAAAGAACAAATGTATGCACATTTCCAGATGCCTTTGAATTATGATGGTGACATTAATAATTTGTTATATTCATTGCTCAGCATTTATGGAAACTGCTCACAGAGCAAGATAAACATAATTAAAATTAATGAAACCTAAAGATACACAGAGGATCAATGTCAAGTGTATTTGCTACTTACAGACAGCTCTGAAGTTGAAGGTTTGCGCTTGAGTTTTATGTGATTGATAGTTGACTGGTGTATGATTAATTGCCAGATTTCTTATTTTACTGCTACTGAAATTCTAGTAAGAGGTTACCAAAATGAAAGCAATTATTTATGAAACAATTCAGTAGTAACTTTCACATATAGTCCCAAATAGCTCTTGGAGTGATGGAACTTATAAAACTTTAATATCTTGCAGTGAAATTCTCCTGACCATTCTGACTGTGTGTTTCACTTTTAGCTAAAAGCAGAAGAGTTGGCATATATCTAATACACAATCATTTTATCTGTATGCTTATTATGTGGTTTCTATCTAAAATCAACTTTTGGTCCCTGTCTTAGATATTTCAAAGTTTTCTAAATTACATTTGGTAACTTCAATAAAATTTTTGGATAGGCTTTGAGTCCCAAGCTTAGAGCAACAAGCTTTAAACTTCTGCCTTGCCTGTAGCTGGGAAGTAGAAGGCTGTCATCCAAGAGTTTGCATCTCAGTAGCATCTCCTCAGGCTATAATATGTATCATAGGGCTTTGACTTCACTTGAATTAATTTTTTCCAAGGACTTTTCAGGTTCTATGGACACCTTATACTGTTTACAGGCAAGGTTTATACTTACAAAAAATGTTAGTTGCAAACAATGCTCCATAAGATTTAAACAGAATTATGCAGTAGAATTATGTCAAGTCCCTTTAACTGAAGATATCGTCTGAATTCATAGTTAGAGGCAAGGAATCAGGGCTACTGGAGATTCACTACCTAGTTTGACCATCCTTTGCTTTTTTCTTGGTTTGGCATGGCCTGGTTTTGGGTAGCAGGGGGGGCCACAGAGGTGGCTCCTGTGAGAAGCTGCTGGAAGCTTCCCACCATGACTGGCAGAGCCAATGGCTGGTGGCTCTGAAGATGGACATGCTACTGGCCAGAGCTGGGCCAATGAGAGAGGCTGGTAACACCTCTGTGGTGACATATTTAAGAAGAAAATCAAAACAAAGGTCACGAGTTTTTGCTTCTAGTCAGAGGAGAGGAGGAGGTGAGAACATGTGAGGGAAAACAACATGGAGACACCAAGGTCACTGGAGAAGAAGAGGGAGGAGGTGCTCCAGGCGCTGGAGCCGAGATTCCTCTGCAGGCCGTGGTGCAGACCATGGTGAAGCAGCTGTGCCCCTGCAGCCCATGGGGATCCACGGGGAAAGCAGAGTTCCACCCGCAGCCCGTGGGGGAGGTGCCCAC
>VXBT01000484.1:937185-986841 GCA_013400235.1 Oriolus oriolus
GGAAGAAAATCTTGGTGATGGACTGACCAAAACCCCCCTGCCCTGTCTCCCTGCGTTGTCGGTGGGAAGGAGGGAGGGCCTGGGGGGAAAAGGTGTTTTAAGGGCTTGTTTTACTTCTCATTATCCTCCTCTGATTCTGTTAGTAATAAATTCACTTTGCAACTTGAGCCTGTTTCGCCCTTGAAATGTTTCTCCCGGTCCTTATCTCAGCTCATGAAGCATTTGTTAACTTATTTTCCTTTTCTGTCCTCTGCCCAGCTGGGGTAGGTGAGGGTGAGCGAGTGGCTCTCGTGGGTGCCTGGCGTTGGGCCAGTGTCAAACCGTGACAGCTTTATAGCTACCTACTGTCTGGAGAAGCAATTGAGCTGTTACCTAAAACATACCTCTGTGAACAGAAGAAATATTTGGCTGATGTGAAAAGGTTTACCTCTCTTCTCGTTATTAACTATGTTGTCCTTAACCAACATCTGGATACAGATGAATCGGATTCTATAGAGCACCTAGCCCAGGAAGTGTTTAACTCTACAATCTTCTGCACAAAGCATGTCCAGGTAACTTTTCAGTTTGTATGAAGAGTTATGGCTACTCACTGCTATTTCAGGGGGTGTTACCCAGCAGACCTATGTNAAAGGAGTGGAAAGTTACTGGGGCTAGGGGGGCTTGCATGCCTGGGGTGATGGTTATCTCAGGGTATGTGGAGGGAGAGTTCCCTGTCTCTTTCCGTGACATCGCGAGATCTTCCGCTCGCCTGCCCCTATCCTGCAACACCTATGTTGCTTTATGCCACATCAAGAGCTTTAACTATGATCTTTTATTCATTCAAACCTTTTGTTGCAACTTCAAAGAGCTCATGATGCTGCAATAAACACAAAATATATTTGCAATTTTAACTGTCAACGGAGGCTTCTAAAATAATGACTCTTGAACAGTTTTCATCTTGTTTCCCACTCAAACTTCTGGTTTCTTCGTAAGAAATAACAGAAGAAAAATTAAACAATTTTTTCCTCAACTGATGTTAGCAACCAAGCAGCAGACTAAGAGGGTTATATATCTTGGCTGTGTTTCTTGGCTGATAAAACCCACCAAACTGTAGTACATCATATTAGCTGGCAAATTGAGATATGCTCACCCCCCAAAGCCTTTTATTGGTGGTGGAGGTCACCAATTCAATGCTATTGTGTCTACTTTGCACTGTTTTCTGGGATGGGCAGTTGCTTTTTGGACTCCCTGTGGTTTGAATGCAACACACTGAGCCTAACTCATGCCTCACCTGAGTTAGACTAGCCCTGCATGATGCCAAGCCAACAAGTCATTTCCTATTTTCACCTCTGTGTGGTAGAAACTGCAAATAAAATGGCGAGTACCTCCACCAGGGACTTTGGAAGTCTAGCTGATCTGGATGTGAGTGGTAACAGTCTAAATGGAAATAGTTACAAGAGGCTTAAAGTACCCTAAACTTCAATTTGACATTAACTTGGATTCAGTTCATATACTGCTTATGAAGAATGCAGAGAGAGAGAGAATTTATTTTGAAAGATAAATATACATACATATATATATGTAGAAAAACTAACCACTGATAAGCAAATCTTTGGAAGATAACAAACAAGGATGCAAAGAAGGAATTATATCACTATAGCAGAACTTTTTTTTTTATCTCCTGTTTTTCAAAGTTCTCATCTGGGATGTCCTTTTCACACTGTTTTGTCTCTCGGCATATATGTATGGCAGAATTTTACATAGCTGTGCAAAAGAATTACAAACTCAAAAAAAGTGACTCCAAAAATAATTCACAAGTGCCTCCAAAAAAAGATTATCTTCCCATTTAGGAAATGAGTGCATTAAGAATCATTTAAACTATGGCCTATTATTAAATTCGACTTTCATCTGAAGGGCTTGATTACTCTCGTTGGCAACTTCTGAAATTACAATCCTGTGTACAAAATTGCATTTGCAGAAGACTTGCTCTTTTATTTTTGAATACTTCCTTCCCCAAGGCTGAGTACAAATCAAACGTGCTTTTCACCCAAATTCTACAATTTTTTTTTCACATGTAGGCATAAAGCAACAGTGTATGCAGTAAATCCAGAAGCTGCACACATAGCCTTCTAAAATTTGGCTCACAAGTACAGGCAAGTAACATATATTGATCTACTTCCACTCTGTACTTCTCTGGGTTGTTAGCCGCTACTTCTTTCTTAAAGTGTCGCAGAATTATCACATCAAACTGTATGAGAAAGAGACTTACTTATATTGAAGGATGGTTCAAAACCAGCTGACATGCAGTCCTAGGAGATCTGTGATATCCACGGCAAGTATCATTCTCAACATGAATGGAAATGTAAGTATACTTTCAGTGAGCTGTGCACCCAGATGTGCTGTGGATTTAATAAAGAGATCACCGTAGTCCAGATCACTGAATAAATAGAGGCAATTTCTGTGATTCTACAGTTCCATACAATCCATTTATTGCTTGCAAATTTATGTAGCCTTGACTTAAATTGTCAATTATTATTTTGCTTAATTGCCCAATGTAAAGGACTGTCTTCATCTGGCTACCAGAGCTTTCATAGATAATGCCATGATGTTTTTTCCTAATGGATGGTGAAGCTGTGCAATTCTAGATTTCAGTGAAATGGAAATTATCTTCTGGAAGCTGCTTTGCCTCATTTTCTCAAGCCAGTGACGAGACTAATTGCTCTATCTTATTGACTGTATGCCTTCACAAATGATTTTGTAAGCCCTCGCATTGACAAGATTGCTTTTCAAACTGGTTTCTCTGCAGTACTACTCATCCTGTACAACAACATCTCCTTCACCCCACCTGAAATCCTACAATTCTGAGTACAGCTCCTGACTGATGATAGTTCCTACTGGAAAAACAAATCAAAACAAAAATCTTAACAAAAATGAAGCACTGAAAGTCTTCTAGATTCATAAATATTCAACAAATTTCAAAAGGAAAAAAAAGGTGAATTCTGTCACTGTTTCTCTAAAGGTTTTTAAATAAAAATAAATACTGGAGAGAAGGAGGGGAAAGTGGGGAAAGGAAGGGATAGATGAAGAATGGAGATTATGGGTGGGAAGAGAAAGGCAAAAAGAGAAAGAAAAGTTCTGCAGATAAAACTCGATCCAATGCTCTCCTTCTTAAGCTGGGGTTCTCTGATCCTCTGCTTGTTTTTAAATGCTTTGTCAGAACCAATATTACCGTGCTCGTTAGAATGGCATTTTGTTTGTTAGTGATTTAGACGTTGTGCCAAAATGCCAACATACACGGAGACAGCAGCATTCAGGCAGTACTTGTCTTGACAAAGCAGTCACAGATAGATGCTTTTCTTGATGTTTACATCAAGACCTTTTTCGTATACAAAGTTGGGGGTTTTTTACTCTGATGATATTCACAGGAGAAGTTTATTAAAAAGTGAATCTGTATGGATGTGCGTGCATATATGAAAGAGGAATATTGAGTAAAATGATCACTACCTTGGGAAAGGTATTTGATTAATTAACATACAAGCAATTAAAATAAATAGTCTAAATTATTTCATATTTCTGACTTAAAAGCTAGTGTTCGATTAGACTGTCATGGAAACTGTCATATGTGGTCTGATTAGTACTTAAAAATTACTTGCTTTAAGAATACACAGTCTCTACACAACAAAAAAATCATAGCACCAGAGGAGAGAATTAGAGATAATTATCTCATTTTTTGATGAGACTGAATTGAAGTATAAGCATTAAGTCTTCCTGAAAATAAGTCATGACTACTTGATTTTAAATTCACACAGCTAACATTATTATTACTGGCATCCAGTCTCACACTGATTACTCTAATAAAATGACTTACTGCCAAAGTTAATTTCTAGAGGTTCTGCTAAATGAGAGCCTTGAAGTTTGGCTCATTTTCTGTTGCCAGCTATGCAAAACTTATGTATTTGACCTTTTGCCCTTCCATCACATACCTGTTACAGACATAATACTCTCTCAAAACTAGATTATCTGCTCTGCACGTACTGGCTCTGGAGTCAGTGTGTGATAAAAGGGGCACTGACATGTAAATAGATACAGAAGGAAGGGCAGGCTACCTGCAGCCAGAACCAGTCTCCACTAAAGGTCTTACCAAATCCATGCAAAGTATTTGGAGCTCGCTCCTGATGTTAAGCTTTTAGTAGTGGAAGGCTAAATGGGGAGGGAGACCAAGGACAATTGTATGATTCTGAGCTCAGAAGCAGCATCCAAGCATTGAGTGTTTGGGAATGACAGGCCTTGGACAACCCTGGCACTCCTCTCCAGTTTGACACAGACAAGCCAGTTAAGAGAGTAATTCTCACTTACTCTCAAGCAGCTGCAGAAGGAGAACTAGCTACACTCACTCCTCTTGCATACAGTAGTGACTGCCGCAGCAGGGCTCAGCTGCACCAGTGTCAGAAAAAAGGGCACTAGACCCTAAGGAGAGGCTGAATCTTTTGCCATAGTGGTAGCACCAGTGACTGCAGCCCAGGCCAGTTAAAGCCAAATCTGCTACGTGGACAAACTCTAGCCTGGCCTGACTGAGACAAAAGTCCATCTTACAGAAGGAAAGCACACCTAACCTCAGCAGGGACGAGCATGGTCGCCTCAATGGCACAGCAATGCTCCCAATGAGGACAGCTGCACAGCACCCCAGTCACCTACTGCAGTTGTCCAGGGAGTGAGGAAAGGGGAAAAGGAGTCTTAGATGGTGGTAGGCTTATAGGAATAGGATGAATTTCTTCAGACTAGCATATGTGTATTGACAGATTTCAAGCACGAAATCACACTTCTGTGTCGTGCTCTGCAAAGGCGGGTGCAATTGCCCACTAAGCAGGGAAAAAATAATGCCACAGGGTGTACAAATGCCAGCACAAGCAACAGGTTCCAAGCACAGTGGGGTGTTGATCAGCAGCAAGACCATGATACAAAACAGGACTTGCTGGACTTGAATATTCTCCTTTAAACCAATTTCTTCACTGAACTTTATTGTCTTACAATCAACTCTTATCTCAATCATTATATGTCTGAAAAACTCAAAATTGAGCAAGTTCTGTCACTGCCCTGCTGAGTGAAAATGAAGAAGTCATTTCTTTTATGTTCTTCCTTAGCTTCACAGCCCGTGGTATTGGCAAAATGTTCCTGCCCTTTGTTTTGGGCATATTGAGTCCAATAGAGAGCTACAGTATTCATGATTCCCATATTTGAAGGACTTCTTGTACTGACAGATGTTCTTAGCTCTATTTTTATAGAGTTCCATTTTCAATGTATACATTTCTCTTTCTTCCCCATTGCCTGCGTGATTTTGATTTATAAGCACTGTAGGTCAACTATAAAAAAAAAATTTTGCTTTCCTGAGATCTCTCTTTGAAAATTAAATGGCTGTTTTGAGGAGTAAAACTTGGCATAGAGCAGAGAAAAATTGGTGCACATATAAATAAAAATATCCTTGTAGCCATAGAAGGATGATGATGAGGGTTATCAAAACTATATACGACCTTTATTCCCTCTGCTTCTGGCAGTTGCTGAAAACCAGAGGACTTTGCTGCAGTAACAGCTGAAACCCCAAAGGCATATATATAACTATTATAGTGTTTCCATACTGAAAGGTTTCAAAGCTAGGAAAGTTTTTATTGAGCTGAAATTTTAGAATTAAAGCTAAGAAAAAATAAGGCCTGCACACCAAAGATGTCAAAGAAACATAACAGGTATTGACAATTAATAAACTGCAGTTTGGGCAGATCTCATCCTTACCTGAATGCGGGAATGGCACAATATACCAGTGGTTATGATTGTGAGGTATCTCAAAATAAATAATGATTATAGTACATGTGATTGGAGCAGAGTGCATGCAATGATCATTTCAAAAGCCTGCTGAGCCAGGAGGATATTTTTCTGAGCTTTTTTTAACCTTCTTAAATTTTTCACAGTTCCTTCAGTAATTTTCTCTAAATTTTTTACTAGTTTTATTTTCACCTTCACTTAGGCCATTCCAATCAAAAGTAAAATTAAAACACTGAGTCTAAGCAGCTTCTAACATATTTAAAACATTTCTTTAGAGAAAAAATTAAAGCCAGAATGCATGCAAGGGTCTTCATCAGGCTTTGTTTTCCACATTACAGAAATGAATATGTTATCTTAGATGACCTGGAAATGATCTCTACCAGAACTTCTTATTTTAAAAGACTATATTCCTTGTTATGAATTACTGATCTATTAATTGTAGATTTCCTTCTTCAATGTTGAACTGCAGGCATATTCTGGGGCATAACTTTATTAAATGTTTATTTACTTGTCTTGCTGAGGTGCTAAGTCTGTTATTTTCTAAGCAGTGACTTTATGTTTGAGTTTTCTAAGCACAGCAGAAAAGCTGTGAGTAGATAAGGAAGTGCTCCACTCCCACTTTTGCTCTCCATTCCACAGAGATACTATGGCTAACAAGGGAAAAGATAAAAATCCTCCATCATTTTAGCTGGGAAAGTTCCTTTCATTCCTGCTCTCTCCTCTAAGAGTTAAAAATGAAGTATATAAACAAAGTTTTGTGACCTGCATTGTTGTGTGGCTCAGTTACTCTCTTCTGAGAGGAAAAATGGAAAATTAGACAGAATTCATTTTACTATGCTTGGATAGAATTACACAAATTAGAAAGAAAGTATAAGCAAGCTGTATTTTATCTGTGTAAGGATTGCTGGATCTATGATATTCCATGTACTTTTTGGGTGAACTACCTGTTGAATATAAAGTTTGTATTCTTGTTTGCAGAAAACAGTAAGGAAGGGTTTGGAAGAAATTAAAATCAAACACACTATGTTGCAAAATAGAAAATAATGCAGGAAGAAATTAAAGAAAACAAAGAACGAAGATAAATCTAAATTGTATGAGCTACAGCAGAAAAAGCACTGCAGACATGAACTGTAGGAAGAAGACACCTCTCACAGGACATAAGCAAAAGTCATCTGTCTCAGAGATAAGTCAAAACAAGCAACACAAAGTTAATAACTAATGATTGATTGAAAACCTAAATCGAACAAAGTCCCAACAGGCCTATTCTGAATCCAAGTGATCACAGTTTTACAGAAATAGGTGTAGAAAAATACAGAACTCTTGCCCTTCCAGGAAGTTGTTGCATACTTATGTATCATCCCTGCAGCAAATGAGAAAATTCTCAATTGGTTTCCTGCATTTTCTCCCCGTGCTGTTTGGCCACTGTTACTTCAATTTCCTCCAATTCCACAGATCATTGTCCTGAACATATTCTCTCTTTGAATTTAACAGGATTTCGTGAAGAACCGTAATTTATACTTCTGCAAATGGAATAGATTTAATTTTCTTGGTAAATTTAGAATGAAAAATCTAACCTAAATCCTCTGTTATACTGTAAAAATTTAACAAAATATCAATGGCTAACTTTAAGAAAAATTAAAAGACAGAGCTATAATGACGTCTTGTATCTGCAGGTATTAATGTGATGCCATTTTGGCAGCATCTGAGCTCCACCTATTTTTCACATCAGGCATGTATTGTTCTCTTCTCTGGGAAAAAAAAAAAAGATTCTCCCATTAAACTACAAAATAGTGCAGAAAATTTTAATTGGGAAAAAGTTATACCCCTTAAAAGTAGTTCCACTGTATAAAAAAAGCATAGCATACTGTCCACATCCTACTATGTGCTATATAAATTGTCCAAAATAACTTATGAGCTTCTCTTACTGAGCTGGAGGGAATGTGGAAGCACAGGACACTTTACGCATATTTGGAAGAAACATCATTAAAAGAAACTGTACTGGCAACTGATCAGGGAAATTTGCTGTAAGAAGTGGGGGAAAAAAGGCAATAAAAAGGGAACCTTTTCCTTCGGGTAGGGTTCAGCATTCACAGTCTGCAGCAATCTATCCCTTTGTGTACAAAGGAGAACTGATGAGCCATCCTACTTCTCTGCTGGCAGTGAGAAACAATCTTGCTCTGTACTGCAGATCAAAACCGTACACATGTGTGGGCCATACTGAAGATAAAAAACAACCAGCCTTGAAAGGAAACAGGAGTAATTAGTCTATTAAAAATAATAATGCATATTAATTATACTGCTGTAAATGGCGTGTGTCTTTCAAGTTTGGAGAAGGCTTTTGCAGTCTCAGTGGAATCTATAAATTTTTCTTTCCACAATGTAAGCATAGCAGCCTAGAGATTTGTATTTGGTTTTGCACTGTGTAGAACTCACCCTTTTTATTTGTCCAGTTTAAAGAGAACAGGTTTTTTTTTTTTAGTAGTACAGAGAAGTGTAATCAGTACTTCCCTGCACTTTTTCCAATTCAGTTGAATGAAAGGATGGTTCATTTCCAGTGGGAAAGGATCAGAGAGTGCACTCAAATTATCACAGCCTCTACAGCCTCATTCTACGATTATTGCTGCTGAAGACCCTTTCCTAAGGATGCTAAACCAGACAGATACCTGATTTGAGAATCCAAATCCTTGCATCACACATATCATCAGTATCAGCTTACACTGAACCCAGCACACAGGGCTTTGTGGTTACACAGTCAATGAAGAAGTTATTTGTTTTCAAGTTCATAAGAGTCAACTTTGTAGAGAACAAATAAAGTATTTTAAAATGTTTTTATTCATTTACACATAGAGGTAAAAAAAAAACCCCAACAAACCAAAAATACAACTGCAGCTCCTTTAGGACATGGCTTTTCCCCCTGCTTGATATTAGAACAGGTAAAGAAACAAACTTGCTTCAAACGGAGCAGAATACAAAATTCATTTTTACTTCTGCATTGAATAGGTCCTCACAGAGGAGGTTATGTGTTCCAACATCAGCAGCTTCTTATTCTGCTTTTCACAGAGGTCTATAAACTTAATCAAGAGGGAAGCATTCTAGTATTTACACTGATCCTTATTAAGATCTTTGGCCAGAATCAAACACAAGAGAGGAAAACATCATTTGTGAAAATACTCGCTGAAGTTATCTTAGCCCAGTTTGGGTTCCTCTTTTTCCAGGTTAATATTCGTTTCTGGCAAGCAGTTTCTCCCTTTCTTCTGCTCTGCAGTTGCAGTTCTGCAGTCAGTTCTACAATCTGACAGAAGTTCATGATATGCCATGTATATTTGGGGATGTTACTGAAACTGGACTCTACTGCTCGTCTGTAGATGGAGACAAGTCCACAGAGGTAGTTCAGCTATGAAGAGGACAAAATGCTCTTCCTCAGGAGCCACCTTCTCCCCACTGACTAGAGAGAACATCCACAGTGACTGCACACCTAACTATGGTACTTCAGCTGTGGAGGGCTGATGCAGACAGGCTGTTTACTTACTTGAAATAAAAGGTCCATTTCTCTGCATTAAATATATCTATATATATACTTGGCTTAATTTTTTTAAAGATATGATTATTTTTCAAGTTGGAATGATAACTTGGGGTGCATATTTTGGGGTGCTAAATTTGGGTAGGAAAAGAAGCAGGGCTATGGAAAATCAGGATGCAAAGGAGAAAATGCCACCAGAGGAGGTCTTATTAACTTCTTTTGTTTTATTCAAATCTGCAGTGAAAAGTTTCCTTTTTGTACAAAATATCACTAGTCTTATCAACACCTCAACATATGAGCAACTAAAATTAAAATCAGCTAAGCTTCAGTTCTATTTGCCCTCATGGAACTGCTACTCAGCTCAATTTGATACAAACAAAATTGACACCGCCTTTTTATGAGGGCACAACTGAGACTCTGTACCTCCAACTACCCCTTTACCTGTAACATAGATTCACAAAACATCAAAACTACAGCAAAATGCAATTTCCTCTGAACAGCAGCCTGTGAAAGAAGAAGAGAATTTGATTATGGGAGACAAAGAGATGAGGTGTCAGTTCCCATTTTGAAATGAGCTATCAAGAGGCACCACTTAAGGAGAGAGATGGAATAAGCATATTTCAGTTCTAACAGGTTTACTCCCTGCGATGTCACTAAACAACAATTATAATGCATTGTAAGTGATCCAGGGAGGGCCTGCATAAATAGAAAAACACCACGATTTAAAAGGGGCAGGAGATAACTCCTCCTTCAGTTACTGTAATTTGTGTTGGTAGAGACCTTCCTAACTTGTGTGTTACATAGCTCAGACACCTGAAAATTAAACACTGCACAAACAGGATGGGATTATGCCAGGTTTAATTTGCAAATGCCCTGTCTTTGCTTTGCATTATTTTTACCATTAAAAAAGAAGCGTATTATATATTGGTTTTCTTCTGCCCCTTCACAGTACAGCTTTTATGGTGACAGATGTGCCATTCTGGCAAGTTGCAAATATGGCTCAGCACTTCCATCAATAAGACCCATTTCAGGAGGTTTATAACATACCTTGGAATTAAAATCTTTTCTATATAAAGGAGTCCACCTAAAACTGGAAGGAAAAAACTCAAACACAAAAGACTAATATTTTATTTTTCCCCAAGCTGTCAGAACTACATGGGATAGAACAGAGTGGATGGTAGCTTTCTCTGAAATATTTCAAAACATGTCTTCGTTTCCACTGCTGTCATGAAATCAAAGCCATCTGATCAGGAAGACACACCCCACCAGTGGTTTTCTCTTCAGCTCCTGCACTGGGCTCCTCTACTTGCTATAGGCTAAACTTTCATTTGTATAAATATGTGATCCTTGTCAGTAGCAAGTGCCTCAACAACTGGGTAAGAAAGCCAGGATTCTTTCCCCTTTAAGTCATGCTTGGAATTATCTTTTATTAAACATGCACAACTTTTTATAGTGAAAAAAAGATGAGAATTTCTTTAGTATAATACTATAAGACAGGATGTTTTTGTGCCCATTCTTGCATCTACTTTTGATTTATATGTTTCATTTTGTGCTTTTGAACAGTCACATGCACTTCAAATTGCAATCACTTTGCTATAGTACCTTTCTGTTTTCCTGTTAGGCACAGAAAAAGCAATTCAAGTGATAGGATTACTCACACTCAGAAATAACTTACGTGACTAAGCAGCAAGTGAACAGAGCAACGTAAGCTCCGTCAGAAAACAGTCTTCTGGATAAAACTCTTTTGAACAATTGGAGTATTACAGTTAATTATATGGAATACTCAAATTTTGAAGTCAAAAATTACATTAAGATTGCCTGGAAAATAAAAATAATAAAATTACTGAAATCTATTAAAATAATTATGTCAATGAGGGAAGAGAGAGTAAAACCCTGGGCAACTTGGTCTGATCTCACAACTGTCTCTTTTTTGAACAAGTTGTATTAGAGTTTTTCTATAGTTCTATGGAGAGGGGTACCATCACTTAAAATGCCAACCAGAGTTTCACTTAGACAACCCAGAAGGTATGGAATCAAAAATTATAAACTGAATATACAAGAGAGAGAAGAAATTACCCCAGCAGAACCACATTTGATCTTCACAGAAATAAAAAGCACACCATAATACAACTTGTGCCAGTTAAAATCACCAGGGGAGAAACCTGTATGGCCACACAGTTGCTCTGCATTGAAATCTTGGCACAACTGCTATCAGAAAGAGTTGCAAGAATAATAACAGTGAAGCTGATGGGCAAATCCAAGAAGACACAGTGCACTGGACAAATTCCAATGTAATATAGCCTTTAGCAAGAGGAAAGGAAAAATGTCAGAGAAAGACAGATATATTTGAAAACTAATGTTCAGTTTTGTAGAAATAATTTTGGCAATGATGTTCATTTTCAGATAGTTCAGACAAGTTCTTATTTAAAAGCAAACACAAGACTTTCTTAGAGAAATGACGAGGTACTTATATTGGTATTTTAAAAAATATTTTGTATTTGTTCACATAATTTGGCAACAATAATGGATCTTTATCTGAGAAGCACAAATAACCAAGGTGCAACCACGTACATTGTTAGAACAATCTTTTTTTGGCCTAACCAGAAGATCCCTCCTCCCAAACATACACTAGAAACAAGACAAAATTTCTGAGAAGACAGCACTTCTGTCCACTTTTCTACACTGAGCTCCAGACAGTACTTCTCAGAGGACCCCAAGTAAACTGCTGTGGATTTAAGCATTCACAGCTTGATCTCAGTTGATTTCTAATAAAATTTATTTCCATTTTCTTCTTGAAGTTCTGGGATGTTTGCAGTTTCTTATGCAAACCTGGAGGTTTGTCTTCAGTAGACATTTTTACCACATTAAATCATAGTGAATTTTTCCACAAAAATATGGAATAATAAACAATAATGCAGAAACTATATTGTTTCAGCATTCCAAAAATAACCAGGATTTTATTTGAATACTTTTGAATATTTGAAACATGACCATTGCTGTTTTCAAAGCATTTTCTAAAGATTACTTGTAACTGAACAAAGAGAAAAGATCGAAGAGCATCAAGGCATCTGAGTCTTGATTTCTTTCTTTAGTCTCTAGACTAGAATAAAATCTCAGTAACATTATAGTCTTTTATATAACACTTACAAATGATGCTCAGCATGATTTTTTCCCCTTTTTCCTTATGTTTCTTTTTGCTTTGAGACCCTCATCAAATGCACTGATTGGCTTTATTTTGAGAACTAGAACAAAAGTGATATAACCATAAAAATTTCATGCTTATATTTCCACTTTATAGGATGGAACTTTCCATTTTAAGATATCTCAGTTTAGCATTTGTGATATCATTTTTCACTCCCTTTTTTAATTCAGTTGTTTGTTTGGACCCATTCCCCTTGATATGGAAAACAAACTGCTTAAGTAGGGAGAACAGTGTCAGTCTGGTATTCAGACAGTGATTTTCTTACTCTGTTTAAAAACCAGGACAGTCATCTCCTTAAGCATTACCTGATCCAGTAGTACATCAGTTGTGGGAAAGTTATTGCCAAACCAGCAGATGTGGAGTGGAGTGGAGTGGCAACTGAAAACAGGGGCACAGGGATGCTCCTGAATGCACCTCCTTGCTCTTGAGGAGAGGAAAAAAGTGGGAATCTGCTGATTGCCATCAGTGAATTCGAGGTCTTTGCTTTCTGTCCTTGTCTCTGTGATGACACTCAACTACAGTCTGAGCTACCCAAATCCGCTGACACTGCAGTACATTTAAAACGAGTTCTGCTGAAGAATTGTGCTGTATTTCTATGAGAAAAGCAGTATTAAATCTACACTTTGGCATGTGCTTAAACCTTTCTTTATGTGGAAGTGTTGAGACCAGTAAGCAAATAAAAAAAAAAACAGACTAATTTCGAGTCAATGTTTTCTCACCTATAATTCTGGGGTAATTAACTAAAACCATAACTGCATCATTATTTGATTGAATAAAAATTATCTAATTTGATAAATCTGAGAAAATTTTGAAGCAATTTGGGACCATTTGGAAAAAAAGTAAGAAATATGTGATAACTAACACAATAATAAAGAATTCATGTCAAGCCAAACTGTTTACTTCTTTTGCAGACAGTGGAGAAACCATAAATCTCAACTAAAGCTTTTGAAGCTGCCTCAAGGCTGTCTGAAAAAATAATTTGGTTGATGAAATTTCTAGATTATGGGAATAAAGCTTCACAAAGCAGCTGGAGTGTAAGACAGGCCAGGCAAATGGGCTGAGGCAGAAGTACAGAGGGAGAGGCATGGAGGGAGCCTTCTGCTTCATTCAGCATCAGAATGGCTTCAAGCACAGAGGCTTTGTTTCAGGCCAGATACGAAGCTCTATGTTTGCACAACCAAAACAGAACTGAAAAAATAATCAGAAGAAGGGAAAGTATTGCCAGCAGTGTTTTTGAAAGACAAAATAAATATACAAGTCATTACAGTCCTGAAGCATTCAAACTACAGGGAAAAAAAGGAGAAAACTTTTTAAAATTACCATGCCTATCACAAACATAATAATCTGTCATAAAGCAAATGCACAACACTTTTCCACAAAATTGTGCAGAAAAAGAGAAAATAAGATTAAACTAGTAGGAGACCTTCAATATGAATAAAAATAAGTACTTCATATAACAGGCAGTGACCTTCTGGAACTTTATGCCACAGGAGACTGGGGAGGCACCTGTCAGCTGCCCTTTCAAAGGAGGATGAAAGAAATATATGGATCCACAACCAGATAACAAAAGGACCAAGCTCTTCAAGGGAATGCAGAATTAGGCATGTAAACTATAACAGGCCAGGGTGCTAGTGAATTGCAAGGGCACAGAAAGCATCGATGCCGATGTGTTCTCCCTAAGCAGCATCTCTTTCATGAAGTGAGGCATTTCTTACCTTCTTGGGGTATGTGGGAGAAGAAAAACTTATTAAGTATCCACTCCTTCTAATTACATGTTCTTGCAGTAAAATGTGTAAAACATTAGAACACACACTTTTGATGATTAAGTAAGCAAATTATATTAACGAAAGAGTTAATTCTGTGTTAAAACTACATGGTCTCTCAAGGTGTGTTTCAAATCTTTGGTGTAGAACCAGAAATATCTTAGGTTGTATTTCACCAAAGAGGTGCCCCGGGTGACAGTTTGTGCTGCTTACCAGTCAGTTTAGCAAATATTTTACCAGTTCAGAATCTGGTTGTACTTTATAAAGTTAGGATCCTTGGACCTTCCATTATCTTGCTGTTCAGATTTCTGCTGCTGCAAAATTAGCATTGGCTCAAATCACAAGCTTGCAGGCATTATGCACAGAAGTATAGTTTTATTCTAAACTATTTGACACTGAAGATAGAAGGAAATTACAGAGAAATCAACAGATATATAGCCTGAATTCGAACACCATTTTTAGTTCACTGTCACAAGTTCACTCAAGTATAGGAAGAGATAGGTAAAGATATTTCAGAAATAATCCTTTATTTTCTATCTCTGAGATACTTTAAAAAGCACAAAGGCATTAATAGAAAATAAAGGCAACAATCTGCTACTAAACAGGTAACTGTTTTCCAGAAGGGACGATACTCACTACTGGCATGGTAAAAGAGCATTGCTGAAATAGTTACTGAGCGATGAGAAAGTTAATAGGAGGGTGACATATTTTTACAAGCTTTTCACAATTTTTGTCTGAAGTTTACTGTTACAGTCTGTAAATTTATGAGACATGATTAAAGACTTGTTAAAGGAGCAATTCTATCAGGATAGTAGAAACATTTATGATGCATATTATCTTGGTATCTTGAAGAGAGCTGAGGGCACCAGAGAAATATGATGCTACTTTAGAGACCTTGGTGTGTTTCCAGACAACCCATAACAGTTACCAGCATCTATAAGCACTGTAAAGGCAGAATTCGTTAGTGCTATAACCCACTTGTATATAGCAAAATGAGGGAGGACTGGCAGAGTTGATACATCCAGGATACTTAGTTCTAAGAAAATGTATAAACTAGTTTTATACATTGCAAGAGTAACGTCTTTTTGATGTGAATATATAATATCAATTAAAATCTAAAAGCATGACAAGGAGTATCTAAAGCAGTGTGATTCTTGAATGGCCTTGCAAGTAAAGGGAGGAGGCAGTTGATGAATTCATGCCATCCTTTTTCAGTGCAGGAATTCCAATATATTTAGCCTGATAATTCAATGAATAGCACATTTCCTACTTTAGCTGGCAGTGAATATGTGACTCATTGATGCATCAGGCTCCCTAAAGTATTTTACATGTATTTTATTAAAAGCCCCTTAGGAAAAAGTAAAATACCAACATCATTAGCTACTCCACTGTTGATCATGAGTCTCCATAGGACTCTATGCTCCCTAGAAGATATTTTCACCATAGATTGAGTTAGGGTAGAGTATTACTTTTTTTTACATTCTGAATACTGTATGTGTTTGGATGAGGTCTCTGTCCCTCTGAAGCCCAGACTAGCCAGAGATTTCCTGTTTGCAATTTTAGATACCTTCAGATTAAAACATGGTATTGATTACCAGCTTAGCACAGGATATTTAAACAATTAACACAAGGCTGTATGTTTATCAGTAACTAGTCTCTCCTAAAATTTATACTGCTAACTGCAATTAGAGTCATATATGAATTTATTAACTCCTTTCCACTTCTGTTTTTCAGAGTATTCTGTATGGGGTAATTTTACAGAATTAGCTTATTTTAAACAGTAAAAAAATAAATTTAAAGCAAAAAAATATTAAAATTCCAAATTTATAATTACCACAGAAACACTGCAAATTACTTGGGTTGTCAAAATAAAAAGCAGGACTGTGTCATTTATATTAAGTACCTCGGCTACGATATGGCAAATGCAATCTTACTGCAGATATATGTGTACCTATTTCAGACTAGATACAGTATCTTAATAAATCTATCTGCAAAGATTCAAGAGAGAAAATATAAATTACACTAAATGGAAGAATGATATAGCGTAATGACTTAAAAAAGGCCTCCAGCATCTCAATCAAGTGTGTAATCTCTTTCATTTTCCCTGCCTGCTATTCCCCATGCAGTTTCAGATGTCTGTGATATTTATCTTCACTTCTTCTCCTAAACATTTTCAACTAATATTTGGGAAACAGGCAATTCACACATTTCTAAGGACTGAACACCTCATGGGTGAACAAAGATTCCACCTGAAAATATTTAATTATTCATCAAGTACAGTTTTCTCCAATTTAGGAAAGAATTCAAAATGTTAACATGGATGGGGAAAATTGCAAGCATAAGGGATACATTTTCTTCACTAATGCATTCTGAGCAAGACCTGAGAAATCAGTAGAATTTGGAGTCAGCAAAGCTTTGTAGGGCAGAGCACAGCAGAGACACAGATGCCTAGGAATTTCCCACTATACATTGAATGGCTACACTGTTTATCATAAAGCAAAAATTCATTTCAGTCCAGTGCAATATTGAGCAGATTTGTCAGAAGAGCAGTAATTTCTTGAGCTAAAATGCTAAGTAGTGGCTTCTAACTCTGCCCTCAGTTTAAACCTCAATGGAAGGGATTATGGTTAGCACATTTTACCTCATGAATGTGACAGTAATTCATTAAAAAAACAAGGCCTTCCTCAAAGTTTTCAGTCCAAAGGGTTAAGAGGCTAGGGTAAAATTGTCAATTTATCATATTTTGACAGATATCACATGTGGCAGTTGCAGCGACACTCAAATCTCTCGATGAGGCTTTTCTTTTTATTTAATGAGAGATGAAAAATGCAAATACTTCCTGAATGGCATTCCCATCATTTATCATTGGTGCTTCCTTCAGCAATGTGACAGGACCTCCATTGCCCAGAGACAAGATGAAGAGTTATTTATTGAGATGAAGAGTGTGCCAGAAAATAGAATTACAGTGAAATATAACTTTAATGAACATTCATTAGGCATTTGAGAATAGATGGCATTGCTAGAACAACAAAATGTCAAAGGTTTAACATCAAAAATATTGTGCACCAGTCATAACAGATTGCTATTTCTGCCCATGCAATCACAGAAATGCAGAAAAAGGAAATACTTTTCAGATGTGTGAAATAGCATCCTGTACCCATGTCTCTTGTCCATTGTCATTACTCACTCCTACCAGGGTAGAGACAAACACTTTGAAGTGGGATTGTGAACCAATTTTCAGTCTGGGACTAACAATGGACACGTAATAATTACAAGGGAATAAAATCTGGGGAGAGCAGACCTGTATCCTGCTTAGGAAAGCTGAAAATTTTTGCGTCTTCAACTCATTTGCATTCCAAGTAATCATCAGTGGTAATAATGACAGGGACCTTGGTGACTAAAAGGAAGTAAAAGTTTAAATACAAGGTCCGGTGGAATTTTCTCTTTCCACATACATTTTCCCCCCAAGTTTGCTGCTTAATAGGTTTGGTTATTGCTCCAAGAATCAATTGTGTATACAACTAATTCAGCTTTGGGTTGCTTCTGCCATTTGCTCCTTATAAAACATTGTATTACCGGGCAGGAGGACTCTCACCTTGGCAGAACTAAATGAGAAATTTTTTCTTCTTTAAATATTTGTTCAGTTACCTAAACATTTTGCTCCTTTTCCCAGTAGACTGGGCTTCTTTTACTTCCTCACTTCCATTTTATATCAGATCAAAACCGAAGGTTTGACTGTGTTGCAGTGGCAGCTCATTATCAGGAACAGTGATTTTGTGATTCAATATCATCTTCATTATACCTATTGTCAGTACTTACTGGTCTTTTGTACAAACTTTTCTCTGTATATTTCAATAATCTCTTCACACATCGCTACTAAAGAAACATGTCCATATCATGTTACAACGTCCTTCAAATAAAGAACTATTGGCAATGCCTTTCCTCAGTTCAGAAATAAAATATCAGGTGGGGAAACAAGAGGTTGTCTCTGTTTCAAGACACAAGTCTGTGCCAGACTTCTCAAGTGACCATGGGGACATCACCTATGATGGATAGGGATCTTGTCACTAGGGCCATTCCATAGCTCTGCCACCCCATATCAGCCTTCTGTGATTTTTGTGCAAGGTATTTCTTTATGCTGACTCCACTTTTCTACTGTTAATCACAGGTATGGATCACCTGCCTTTGAAAACTACAGTTGAGCAATGCAGCGTAAATGCCCAAGCAAATTATCTTAATTCTCAGGTTCTTGCAATATTTTCTTTGCTAGAGTTTTACCAGTGCTTTATCTACATGGCTGTCCATCATCCAGGGGCAGCTGACATGCAGTTTTCTCAGAAATGAGCAAAAAACCTCACGGATATCTGCTTCTTTCAGAGGTAAGATGTACATTCGGTAGAAATACAGCCCAGGGAAAAATCACTTCTATTGATGGAAAGACTGTTCTTTATGGAAGAAGGTTGTGTGAGTATTATTTATGATATTAACTCAGTTGAAGCAGTATAAGGGAAGCATACTTTTTTGAGTAGGGGTGGCTATTTAAAACACATTTTAAGGTTTTGAATTTTAAAACTGTTCTATAAGAACAGACGACAGTGAGCCCATGAAGCATCTGAGATGCATGTTTGTTCTCAGGTTCTCATGAGGGGCTGTGCTTTGGTCACACTTGTGACCATCACAGGGGAGCAGGACACAGAGACACTAATTTTATGCTGATTGATGTCACTATAGCAGTCCATCCATGACAATGTACTTGAACTCTAAATAGATCTGTGATCTGGTAAATCTATTAACCTATTAATTATTTAAGCCAGTCTACATTAATGGGGTTTTCCTGTTAATGGGACCTGAGCTGCCTTGCTCTGTGTAGACCACACAGGCATAGTGGGCAGTACCTCGAGCATTTCCAAGCCACAGAGGCAGGGTCCTTTAGCAGTTTTCCATTGATGAAAATCTTTTTGCCAGGGGCAGCAACTGACATCCTGTCTAATAACTCTCTTAGTGAATTCAAAGTCTTGTGCATTTCAGTTCCTGATATACATTTTTTTCTCTCCTGCCCTCCAGCCCCTTCAAGTCTTTTCAGAAGAAGTCTGGTTCTTTCATCTGGAAAAAGTAAAAATGTCTGCTCATGTTACATAAAGGCAAAGTGTCAAGCAGCTGTAAATACAACAGGACCTTGATTATTGACTGTACTTCCAGAACTCAAATAATATCACACCTTGCTGAAAACTCACAGGCCACTAATTCCCACCCAGAAAATACTCTAATCATCAATGAGTGAGTCTAACTCAAGAGCTATGCTTTAAATTAGGTAATTTGACTTGGCATGTGAATATTTTTATTAAAGCCTAGCTCGCATTTTCAACTTACTATGCTCAAAAGTCAAATTTCTTTAATCTAAAAGTATGTTTTCTCACCAAAACTGCAGAACAAGTAATAGCAACCACATCTATGTTGTTCTTCTTTTTAAAATAGCAATCTGTTATGATTCTTATAATGTCATCATTTATGCAAACACTGTAAGTATTTTAGATCTCATGGGCCTGAAGCAATAAACACAATTATTTTATATACAGCTCATAGAATAGAATACTTTAACAGAAAATATAGTTATTATTTTTATGATTTCAGCAAGCAGTGGAGCTCTGTGAAAGTGGTGTTATCTACCTTTAATAACATCTTAATTTTCTTTGTAAAATTATATCCCTTTTCAAATATTACTTCTGAGATACAATGGCAAGTGGATTTGATAATAAACAGTATTATAGCTGAGCTATACAATCTTCTGTCATATACTTATTGTATTCCAAAGCCAAGAGGAAATCTGAAGGGAAATGAGTGAATAGTTTGGGGTAGGGGAAAATGTGTCTGTTTTTCTAAAGAGAGAGAGAAAAAGATATTTAACCAAAACTACCATAATTTTCAATTTTTATCCCAAACAGTCATTGTAAGGAGTATTACAATTATGATCTTATGATCACTCATGTAAAAAGTAATATAATATATATAAACTACACAGATTTTTCAGGATTCATTCTACTAGTTGTCTACATCTACAACAAAATGGGAAATGAAGCTTGATTCTGCCAGAGAACCCTTGGTGTCAAAGTATAATAAATTAGAATCAGAAAGAAACAAAATATGTCACATTTTGCATTCTCAGACAAATGATCTACTATTTTGTAGTGCTGAAGAGTAGGGCCGTGCTGCAGATTTTCTAAATCTCAGATTTCACAATTATGAAAATAAAAGATCAAGTTCCTTGCAAGACTTGTCAAGAGCAGAATAAAATGTTGGAGTCATAAGAACTACCCAAACTGGATAGAAATTATGTACATTTTTATTATATATCAGTTTAGATCCTGTATTTTTTTCAGAATTTATGTGTAGCGCATATTGTACCTCACATTTGTATTGTCACATTTTTATTGGTTTCTCTAAGAGTACCACCATGTGATGTAAAGAACATTTAGATATGGTGTTAATTTTAATTTATGTACTTACAAGAGTTTACATTAATTCTTTAAAAAAAAAAAAAAAAAGGCAAAGCATGTATTGTTTATCTGGGAACAATCCTGTAGCTGCCCAAATACCCTCTACAGCATAATGAGGGAAAGATGTTTCTGATAACAGAAGATAATTGCTAGAGAAATTAGAATGTAGTAAGATAACAAGATATTAATAAATCTCATCTAATAGAAGTAAAGATTATTTGTTTTATTGTAATGCTATAATAAAATTAAAGATTATCTATTTTAATTACAACTCTTCTTTGAAAATCAAAAATAAATCCTTTTTATTGCTTTCCTTGTTTATTACCTCCCACCAATTGATTTCCCTACTGAGAAATGCTCATTCCACATATCAAATCATATGTCCTAACTTCAAACACTCTTCACATCCAGTCTTTTTTTTGGGTCCAAATATTGCTGTTATTAGTGAAGATACAGATCAAAGGGCAAACAACACTTGAGAAAATCTCATAAAGCTCAATCAGAAAAAACTTCTGTGAATGTAGTGCTATTGGCTTTATACATCTTACATCAGCATTCATTTAATTTCATTCTGGACACAAGAGCAGTAGGGAAAATCAGACAATATTCAATTCCTAATCTAAGACATGAAGTAGATTGTTTTTTTTCTCTCTGTCAGCTATAGCCTCAAAAACCTAATTTCCTGGTACTAATTTGATTAGACAATGAAAATAATCCAATTAACCATACTATTAAGGGGAAAGAAATGTTGAAACCTAGTTCAGTTTCAGCTTTGTTGTTTTGCGGGGATTTTTGGGTTTTTTAAGTCAAAAGACAAACCATTCATTTCTGACAATATAGCTTTGCAACTTCATTAAAGCAAGGAAAAAACTGTTGCCTTTAAAAGTGTGAGCACGACATTTGGGTGACACTTTCTGCAAGCTCCAGCACATTGTCAGACTGAGTGACCTTCCACAAGCATTGATGCAAGATTGGCTTCTCCCATAAAAATAAGGCTATTCAGTATCTTTTCACTGAAATTCTATTTAAATATTGCTAGAACTGAATACAATTAAAACACTTCTTCTTATAGTCAGAACCTATATTTCTTCAAAAGGCAGAACTTTTATCTAATGAATTATTTGGATGATTCATGAGAACAAGACTATCCTATGTAAAAATACAACAGTGAATCTTTTTCAGCTTAATGTTCTTAAATATTTCTTGAGTTAATTGAGTTTGCAGTTAGCTTCAGTCTTGATTTCACTGAAAAATTGCCACAACTTAGAACTAGTTAGATAAAAGATATGTTAATTTTCTCATTTGAGTTTGATATATTATCCAAAATATCTAAAAAATAGTAACAACATTTTAAAAAGTAATATCAATTTTCTGTATTCTGCTATATTTTAAACCATTTTTCCTGCTTTAGGTTTAAACATGTTAGGAGATTAATACTAGAGATTAATTCCTCACCAGTGATTCAGATTGAATGCTTCTGGAGTAAAAGAAGGCCAAAGAGGAAGGACGTATTTAATTTGAACTCTAAGTCAACCAGACTGCTGGCTGGCCTTTAAAGACATGAAGCTTGTAAGTGAACTTTTAAACTGAAGGTTGGGGGAAGGCTGAGATGTATAACAGACTGTGTCTTTTACACAGAACACCATACAAATTGTATAACTCGTGAAGGATAAGAAACAGTCCTAAAAGAAATGAAGAGTGCCATTTAAATGGAATACTAAGAGGACCAAAACACATGATTCTACAGCATTGCTAAAAATCTAGGATATCAAAAAAAGCAGAAAAGGAAAGCTGAGAATGAACAAGCATGCTGGAAACTTGGTGGAATAAAAATAGCCACTCAGAAATAATCAAGGTACAAGTAATGTGAGAGAGTGGTCTGTGCTGGTGATGAAACCCTGTATCTTTAAAAAAAGTCCATGTCCTATTATTATAGGAGGACAGAGTGTATCTTTGTGCTGCTTTATACATCTACTCACATCTGAGGTTAAAAACAGAAGGTTCAGAGAAGGGCTACAAGATGCAGAGCAGTTGCTGGGCGAGGAAGAAATAAATTGAGACTCTTTAAATTGGGCAAGTAACAGCAGAGTTTTGGGCAGTCAGAAGAGGCAGGAACCATGATATTGAATGGGCCAACTTCTTGTGCCCTCTTCAAGGACAAGAACTGAGAGGAAGCCAGGTTCAAATCCAACAGAAAGATGAAATGCTTCATGCAGCAAGGGTGTTAGAGAGAGAATATGCAGGCCCAGCTTTACAAAAATAAATTATTAATAGCTACTCTATAGATACAGATAATTATGAGGTAAGCAATCTAGAGGGCTATTAAATGAAACATCCCTGCCTAATCTTATTTTTCCTCAATAAGATGCTAGTGACCACTGTTAGAGTACAGAGGGACATGATCCTTTGGTACAGTCTAGTAGAGCTGTTTTTCCAATTGTGATTTGAGGAATATTTTATTCACAATTAGGTACTTGTTGTGTGTCCTTGATCACTCACCTCACAGAGGTATTGCCTCTGCTTATCAGATGTGCCCCAAACCTGAAGTTTGGGTTAAAAAGTTAAACTCTATGAATTCTGCTTCTAAGCTCAAATTCAAGCATGCCTGTAAATATACGTGCATACATTACTATCAACAAAAAATTGGTCCCAGAAGGAACAGATGTGCCTACAATGGCAAAAGAAAGAAGTTTTTGCACCTCTGGCATGTGCAATTTTTTTTAACAAAGTCTTATTCTGTCGAGATTTTGATCTGTTTCTATGTTGCTGAAACTTACCCCGTGACAGCAAAGAGGGTGAAAAATACAACCAGTCAGAAATAAATGTCACTTTAATTTGTACCAAAATTAATTTATTATCACTAGATACAACAAAACTGGAATGTATAACCAAGTGACTGTACTTTTCTTTACTCTTCCTGAGCCTACATAGCCTACACCTGATTTACCAAAATCAGTGTTTATTACACTGTTGGGCATTCCATCCCATAACTCAGATCTTTGAAGGATATAAATGAAATTTGATCCTCTGAAGACTGTATGAATCAGAAGAAAGTTGCTAAAACCTACTCATTTTTGTTAAACACCATTGTAATATATTAGCTTTGTGCAATATTACTTGTCTCTTATTTTAGCATTAAATACAGACAGCAGCGATACAACAATTATCCTGTCAGAGATTGAATTTATAATTTTACTGACTATATAAGCAACTCCCATTAAGGAGTCACCAAATGAGATGTCAAGCATGCTTTTTTTAGTCTCTAGGTCCCATATATTTAGGCAAACAGTATTAGCTATAAGGCTTGCAGAAGCACTAGATGGTGACACTAAATATTATTATAGACATGAGATAAAACACTGTTGTGGTTTAACCCCAGCCAGCAACCAAGGCCCACTCACTCCCCTACTAGTGGGACTGGGGAGAGAATCAGAAAGGGAGAAGTTTGAGAACTCGTGGGTTGAGATAATGGCAGTGAACTGACAGATAATAGGTAAGTAACAGTTTAATAGGGAAAGCAAAACCCACACACACAAGCAAAGCAAACCAAGGAATTAATTCACTGCTTCCCATAGGCAGGCAGTGTTCAGCCATCTCCAGAAGAACAGCACATGTAATGTTTAGTTAAGAAGACAAAAAAGATCACTCCAAATGTCCTCCAGTTTCTTCCTTCTTCCCCTCACTGAGCATGATGTCATGTGATCTGGAACATCCCTTTGGTCAGTTGGGGTCAGCTGTCCTGGCTGTGTCTCCTCCCAACCTCCCAGGCACCCCCAGCCCCCTCACCAGTGTGGCAGTACAAAAGCAGAAAGGCCTTGGCTCTGTGTAAGCCCTGCTCAGCAATAACTAAAACATCTCTTTATGATCAACCCTGTGCTCAGCACAAATCCAAAACACAGCCCCATACCAGCCACCAGTTAAGAAAATTAACTCTACCCCAGCCAAAGTCAGCACAAACACAAGAATCACAAGCATCAAAATGATCCAACTGGAAGACTGGCAGCTGAAGTTACATAGATCTCATCTGTTTCATCTTCTTTATATTACAAAATAATTTTTGATGTGAGAGGGTGTGCAGGTACAAACCACAAGGTGTCAGCTTCAACCTGGCAAGAAAATATTTATGTGAAAATAAAAAAATTAGATGGTCAAAGGGTGAGAGAAAGTGATATATCTACACTGAAACTCCACTTGGAGGGTACATACCTGCCACAATCCTGAAAGCTGGAGGAAGACTATGGAGTTTTGGAAGGGTCATCTGGAGACATCAAGTAACATGAGAAACATGCCTTTCCTCATTGCATGTATTTCTGATACTGTTCTGCTTCTTTGAGTTTGCAATACCAGCAAAGAATATTCATTAGTCTCCCTGAGACACTTGAGAGGTGTAGTCGTGTTTTCTGAATAATTGTCCTCAATATTCCAGTTACTGATGCATTAAAAAAAAAAAAAAAGAAAAAAGGAAAATTAAATCAAAATCTTCTAAAACACAACCTCATACAGCCAGGACATGGAGCTAGCAAATAATTCGGCCTTCCACATCATGAGTGCAGACACTTTGTGTCAAGGGTCTCATTTACCTGAAACACCAAACCATACCCCCATCTTCTTTTTAGTTTGACTCCACCAGTATTTCCTGACTTGCTCATTAGTTTTCCTAGATGAACTTAAACTTCTACAATCACAGGAAAGAAGAGATGCAAACAACTCTCTCACTTATTATTTTCTCAAACTTTTCCTGAGTCCTTCCTTATAGACTCTCTTAAATACCTCTTTCATCTGCCATTCGTGGTTACTGAGACTTTGATACAATTATGATGCCCTTCTGAATTTCAAAGAAAATTAATAACTCCAGCACAGTAAGTGCCAAGATTTCCATCACAGGGCCAGCTATGCATATATCCCTGGGTTTGTACGTTTTGATCATCATCTACCACAGTTAGCATTGGTTTAACATCTATTCCCTTAGAAAACTGTCTTTCTGAAGACACTGCTGAAAGCCAAGAGAAACTGGTAGAACACTAGGAATGGGAGGATTAAAAAGGGCCACTGAAATATAAACTGTACTAATAATGCTATAAATCAAAATAATGCAATGCTGGCTTCTGACACTGAGGTATTAAAAGGAGTAAATTCCCTCTAAGTCACTATAATGGGGCAAATGCATCAACATAATCTTGCTCCTACTGCACAATCACCCACAGAAATAACTGCAGACAATTTACTTCTCCAACTCTTCTAACTGCTCAGTATTATAAAACCCCTGTGTTTTCACCCTTCTCAGACTCAGTTCTTGACTGCTGTTCTACAGATGACTTATTCTCTCTCTTTCTGCAACACAATCTTTTATTTATATGCAAGAGACTCTATTACAACAAGTTGGAACAAAGCCTGATTTTGTCAAGTAGTTGATTTAAAGGATTTGCATTTCTAAACATTCTGTATGCATTTTAATGCACTTAAATAAGAAAACCATCTGTGCATTTCTTTCTTTATTTGAAACTATGCTTGGCAAACAATCATTACAATTATAAGTAGCGTACCATTAAGCATATGGTTAAATGACAACGTATTTGCTTATTTCAAGATCAATTCACTTGAAAGCACTGCTTTGCTTAATACTGAAATACATAAATCAAAGTTTTATAGTAATAAAAGACATACACCTATAAAATAATGCTGCTTTGCCTCAGGAGAAAATACATTACCATTGTGTTTAGAGGTTTAGAGCTGTACATAGTTAGGTTGTTGGCACAGTTCAACATCCCACTTGGCCTCCTGCTCAAGGAAACATTTGTTAAATTCTGAGTCTCAGACACTGGGCCTGGAAAATATTTACCACTTCTATATGAACTTAAGGAGACCTCATCTGAGCTGCAATATGGATTACTGCAGTTCTTGCCAGCCCATAATGAAATATCCCAGTCCCCAAAAGAAAGATACTGTATGAATATTTGCAATGTCCCACTTCCTCACAATCATCTTTGACTCCCAGGATACAAGACAAATGAAAGGCAGGAGATCAGGCCTTATATGGAAAAAGGGACTCACATACAAAATTTAGAGGCTTAGGACCCCTTTAACATTTATTCCTTCTCACTTTTTCTGTGGAAGATGGTAAAGTTTGCCTGTGAATGCCCACATAAAAAACATAACTGTGCATTATCTCTCCAGTCATGAAAAAAATCTGCTTTAATTTGAATTAAAAATGTGATACCATGAATCTGTTTGACCTGCAAATTTAGTCTGGGATGTGACATTTAGACTACATTATTTCTTGCTCCAGTATCACCTACAGGCTAATATGTTAAAAAATTGGATGAAAAACTGAAACTTTCCAACACATTGTCTCAACAATACATTTGCTCAACTGAATGAACATGAAAACATATGGAAGTAGGAGAGGAAAATGGATATATGACTGTCAGGTCTCAATTGCATGTATAGGATAGTGCTGTATTTTCTTAATTACACTCTTCACATGCAAAAATTATAAATTAACAGAAGTATATGCAGACACATTACCTTTGGGCAGAGCTGAAAAAACTCCTCTGTGAAAGGGCTCATTCTGTTTTAGCAGTGACAGTGTGTAGTCAGGAACCACAAGGTGTCAGCTTCAACCTGGCAAGAAAATATTTATATGAAAATAAAAACATCAGGTGGTCAAAGGGTGAAAGAAAGAAAGTGATATATCTGAGCTTTTTGGTCCTCAAACTCCACTTAGAAGGTACATACCTGCCACAGTCCTGAAAGCTGGAGGAGGACTATGGAGTTTTGAAAGGGTCATCTGGAGACATCAAGTAACATGAGAAACATGGGTATTTGTTTGTTACTGGAAGTACAAACAGTTCTCCTTTTGTGTAATTTGCCACAGGGTAATGTGCAGCTGATGTAAAGCAGAGGGAATGCTTCCCATATTTAGGATTTAAAATCTAGTGTGGTGAAGGGCAGTTGCAGTTTTCCATCAACTCAAAGAACAGGAACAGCATAGAGCACAAGTAGATCTTCCCCCATGAGGAGAGGTTTTGTACAGAGAGAGCAAGACAAAACATTTCCAAGATCAATACATGAGAGCTTGAGCGAGTCAGTTCAGCTCACTCAAGTAAATTGATGCAGCTTTTTTCCCTTATTTTCTCTCTCTATGCTTTTCATCAGAAGACTAAGTCTTTCTGTTCTCTTCACTCCTGCTCTGATCAATCTTTTGAACTTACCAAACCATATGGAAAATGGATTTTTTATTTGTGACAGGATGAAGCCAGGGTATTGACTAAATCTATTTCTCCTCCTTTCTTGCCCTCTGAAAATGTATTTATTTTTATCAGCCCTCAGGCCCTCAAGCTTTGCTATAACTACCAGATTAGAGCCAAACTCTCACATGCAAACCACGGGTTCAGACCTCTTATCAAATACATCCATGTCCTTAAT
The DNA here is from genome assembly GCA_013400235.1 of Oriolus oriolus. Lineage (NCBI taxonomy): Eukaryota > Metazoa > Chordata > Aves > Passeriformes > Corvidae > Oriolus > Oriolus oriolus. The sequence continues at coordinate 965,383 of VXBT01000484.1, forward strand.
TCAAAAGAAGCTCCACTATGATGTTTGATTAGAGATCTACCTTATTAACACTTGCAGAAGGACAATAAACAAATTCTACAATATTTGGCCTTTTTCCCCTGCAAATTTTTTTCTTAACCCACTTTCGCCTAACAATTCTTCTATGCTGCTTTTCGCTGCCCTGTGTATTTTTTTTTTCCATGTCCTCCTTCATAAAACCTTAGAGGAAATACTATCTTAGTTCTGGAGCCTTGATAGTTTTCATTTGTGCTAAATTCTTCCGCCTCACTGGCCACAAAATCATTCACGGTGCTGCATACACAAGGAGTGTCAGACCGCATATTTCTCCTGATCTCTCGAGTAAATACACTGGGAGAAGCATCCTTGTAATTGTATGCTTTATCATTCCTTCCATCTTCTTTTCTAATTTCCTCCTCTGATGTTTTAATTTCTTTCTTCAATGCATTCTGGGGGTTTTTTACCTAAAAAGTAGTCATGTCTGTGTTTCTATAGGTCTAATTTTAGTTCTCCTCTAATGCATTCTTCTTTTTATAGCATTCAGTATTTTGCTTAAATTCTTTTCATGATGTATGTCTTCTTCTGTTGTTGCTTACACTTTTCACAGAGTTGTTGACTTTTGTTCTTGTCTAAATTGGTCTACTGATTTTATACTATGTTTAGTCAGGATTGCTTTTTATGCTGAATAGATATTTATATAAACTAGGATATTTATTACTGAGTCCTTCATATTTCACTCAAGATCATTTCAGTCCAATAAGAACTTTCAGATGCTTGTTATGTAAAGAAAGTAAAGGAAGAATAGTAATGGCTTGAATCCAACGAATGATCAAAAGGTCCAATCTCCCCCACCCCAATTCTGTTTTCTTAGTATTGATAATTTCACTTTCTATTGTAAACTAATTTAAACTTTTATTCAACATTTATTGTTTCATCATCTCCAAGAGTGATAAAAAGCAATATTGTGCCCTTTGGATGAGCCAGGCAGGACAGTAAGCCATCAGAACTGTCTCTGACACCAGCTCAACTCCCTAATGTAGGATGCAGAAAGCAGGAGATTTGCAACAATTCAAATTTCTGTTCTGCCTTTTGTGCTACAGGAAGGATTATGGGGAACTTGGATCCAACAAAGATGCTCCATGTCCAGAATTATTCTTCTTTGCACAGCTAGAGTAAAAGATTTCTAAATAAACAGTGGATCAGGCCTTGAGGGAAGATTTTATGTAAACTGTAAATTATAACAGTTTAGACTCCTTCAGGCTAATCTCTGATGTTGGCCATTAGTCCTTTTCTGCTGTAATGTGAGCAGTAATAGTTTCATTCACTTTGCTCTTTTAATTATACACATGTAATGAATATTACGAGGCTTTGTTTCCCATTCTGTCTTTTTTAAATATTGTGTGACCTGAACTTAAGATATAAATGATGGATCTTTAATGATCTGTAGGTAATGAGCCTCATAACTTCCTCTTGCCAAATAAGCTTTCATTTCAGACAATTTTATTGCTCCTTAGCAATAACAAGTGTGCCTCTTTTGTTTATGAGAGCTTCCATTCTTGGTGCTATATCCATCCCTTGTCCATTTCATTTCTATAGCTATGACAAGTTCTGCAGCCTAAAACTACTTTTGTAGCCCAACTAGAACACCCTTTGGGATACCCTACACAAAGAACAACTGAACTGGCCACTCACTGCTGACTCACACAGGGTATTCAAAAGTACAGGGTATATGGATGATGATTAAAGTGCTTAAAATCATCTTGCATTGACACGAGCACATCAGTATCTGATCTTAGCTGGTGTAAGGGTTTCTCTGCTCCCGAAGAAGCGCAAGGACCTTCATCTACCTCTGCACATTGTGCACTTCTAAAGGACTTTCCTTTGCATGTCTCAGGCTGGGAAAGGCTAGCACCCTACCAAGGTCTCCTTGCAGTTACTTTGTTCCCTTTCCCATCCAAAGCATACACTGGTAACACAGGTCTTGGGACGTTGGCTTCACCCTATCACCATTCCATTAACTGGGAAAGATTTCTGATTAGGGCAGGCAGAGTATAAAAAGCAAACAGAAGTCTCCTGCTGAGCCTAAGGCTGAAAAGCGTAGAGAGGATGAAACATTAAGCATTTCTGTTGCTTGACAATTTCTGCCAAGGCTGATAGTTGTGTTGAATATTCAGCAGGAAATCAGTGTTCCAACCCCACAATGAGTCACAGGCTGGATATCATTCTATTATACTTGCAACAGGACTCAGGATGTTAATGATGCCAGATATTGTATCCAGGCATCAGAGTAGAACGTGGGCTCCCAGAATCACAGAATATAATCAAAGAATATTTAAGGTTGGAAGAGACCTTTAAGATCATCAAGTCCAACCACCAACCCAGCACCAGTTCTGTAACCCCTAAACCGTTAAACCATATCATCCAGCACCAGATCCAGATGCCTCTTAAACACTGGGAATGGTAACTCCACCACCACCCTGGGAAACCTATTCCAATGCCTGACCACCCTAACACTGAATGTTGTTTTCTGGAGAGGATGATTTTCTCTGTCATTTCAACATAAACTAATGACACATATGCAAATTCTGGTCTAAGCTGCAATATTCCATCTCACCTGCTCCAGGATGCTAGCTTTTGTGGTTAACTTCTCCCATAGTCAGCTGTACTACGGACAAAACATAATATCCACACTAACAGAACTTACCTTGGCATTTTTCTTTGCAGCTATCCAGTGTGCTCCTACGCTATCACGCAAAAGAATTACAGGGTGCACTCATAGCTTCCCAAAAGGACAGAGAAGCTAATAACCAGATACTTACCTAAGTTCTGTAAACAGATCTTTGTAAACAATAGAAGTCTCCCACAGTTCAGTTACAGAAACTGTCATCACTGAACACATCTGTCCACAGAAACCCAAGAAAAGACACAAGAATATTCGCAACAGCCCCCACTCTCTTTTCAATGGAAGATTGCAGTACTGACTCTCCTGAGCATCAATATATGAATAATACAGAAAAAAAGGGAGCAACAAATGTAGAAATACTGCTGACTTGCTATTGCCAGATGTCAGATTTGTTCTACTAGATAGGGAACAAAGAAAACAAGCAGGAAAATGTCTTTGATATATCTTGATTGTTTAACAGTTTGTTCCTGTCAGCAACCTCTTAGAAACTTCATTGCACTGAAGAAGCTGTACCCCAGAGACAGATGGTAATATGTTTATTTGGTTGGGAATCACAAAGATTTCTGTGCTGTAGCTGTGAACTGCCATCCATTAGAGGAACTGCAGGACTGTCACAACCTACTGTTTGCTCTGATTACACCGGCAGCCCTGATTCCAGAATGTTCTGCAGTGCCTCCAACACAGCCTTCTTTGATCTGTGCTGCCATAGGAAGGCATAGCAGTGTGGCAAAAATTTACACCAAAAAGCACTTTTCATTCTGACACCAATACCCAGGAACAGAACTGCTGCCTCCCTCTGGATGATGAATATCTGCTAGGTTAAAACTGTACCTGGATTTATACATGCTACATGAGAACATTTTTACAAAAGAAAACAGTGACTGAAAATTGTAGCAAATCATGATAAAGTGAAATCAAAGAGAAGATAGGAAGATGATGCATAGCTTTGAGGCACAATTGTTTGTCTAGCAGCAAAATCAGTCAGAAATTTTGGTCACAAATAAAACTGGGACTTTTCATACCATCATCATTGATGAATGCATCCAGTTTTACATATTTATCAGACAGTAATAAATCATGCATATGCATGCAAGACCTTTTATTAAAGTACTCTTTTTAAAATAAATAAAATGCTTGAATATTTACATAGAAATCTACAGGTGTGTAGAGAAAGGCAAACTTTATCTGCAGGAGAAGATATATTTATTGTCTTTTTTCTTCCTTTACAAAAAATGGAGAAATACAGAACTATTAGACCCAGAGAGCAGGACAGTGGGATGCACTGTTACCTGTTACCTTCCTTTACAGGCTCACTGATGTTTAAACTACTATGCTACCTCTTCTGAACACCCCTCTTTACCATCTATTGTTTAATAAACAAGTTTAGTAAACAAGAAACTCATTCATAGACATGAGGTAGGTGAACAAGTTCCTGGAGATATCATCAATCTGGTCAGGCAACAGCAAAAAAACTGCATCCTTTGAACTGATTGGATGAAAACATGCTTTTCCTTATCTCCAACATCAGTGTTATCACTCCATTGCACATGGCTTCAGGAACATATGCTGGAGGCTGAAGTGATAGGTACATTTAATCACCTGAATTCAGCCACCTCTTCTAGTAGACTCCTACAATTCATACGGGTAGGAATCAGACTTAGCCATCTCAACCTCAGCCAGTTCAAAAGCTTTGTAAAATAAACCTGAGATATTCACCGTGTGGCAGATCCTCTATGTAAGGTAAACATACAACTGAATATCACCTCTATCCTGAAAAAACTACTGCTGTAGATTTCACATGGATTTTGATATATCACACCAGTTCCTGGAAGTGTTCAAGGCCAGGCTGGATGGAGCTTTGAGCAGCCTGGTGTAGTGGAAGTGGTCCCTGCCAAGAGAAGGGAGGGTGGAACTAGATGACCTTTTATGTTCCTCACTTTTCAGATATTTATAGAAAAAGATTTAAGAGAGAGCAGTCACCATCTCCATCATTCCTCATTTTGTGCCTTATGTTAAGCTGGAAAAATGTGGGGCAACAATCATCCTCATGCACTGTATTTCTTACAGTAAATATGTGCACATATATATATTTCCTATCTTCAAATATGTAGGTGTCCAGACTTCTTTTATTCAGTACTCTCAAATCAGATTTCAAAGTAGTTTATTGCAGAGCTGTGTGTCCTCTCCTACTACTTACAACAGGATTAGTACAAAAATATATGTCATCTTTTACACCCACGCATCCCTCTGCAATCCCTTTTCTTTACTGAATAATATTACTGGCACTTTCTCATTCAAGGAGATTATTGTCAAACATCACTGTCAGATCTCAGTAAAAAAAAGAAAACAAAACCTTTTCAATTTGTGCTACCACAAAATAGTATATTCTGACATATTTTTAGTGAGATAAAAATGCAATATAATTGTTACAGACAACAGAAGGAAAAGATCTTTCATTTAAAAGTTTAAAAAAAAAAATAACATATAACCTGAAAGATTAATAAATGGTGTCTTCAAGAACATAAATCTAGAATTAATAATAATTTTATTTGAGCTTTCCAGTTCACTTTTATGACATATTTTTGAACCAGCAACTAGTAAGTGCAGCAACTAGTCTGAATACTTGCAGAAATCACCTAGTGGGAGATTTAGCAATTTCAATTAATGCTATCTCATTGAAAAGCACTTTCTTCTGAATGAACAGCCTCCTATGAAAACCTTAGAAAAGATAACCCACTAAAATGATTAAGTATCATGTATGGATAAAAAGCACTTAAATTGTCAAGAAAAAGCATTTTTCAACTATTAGCTGAATTGTTTCTTGCATGTAAAAATAAAGCCCTAGCTTGGATAATTTCATAGAACCACAGAATGTTAATAGGTTCAAAGGGACTTTAAAAATCATTTAGTCCCAAATTCCTGGACATGGACAGGGACACATCCCACTAGACCAGGTTGCCCAAGGCATTATCCAGTCTGGTTTTGAACTCTGCCAGGGATGGGGTACCTACAGCCTCCCTGGGTAACTTGTTCCAGTGTCTCACCACCCTCACAGTAAAGAATTTCTTCCCTATCTAACCTAAATTTCTCCTCTTTTAATTTGTGCCCATTCTCCTTTGTCCTATCACTACAGTTCCTTATGAAGAGTCCCTCTCCAGCTTCCCTGTAAGCTCCCTTCAAATACTGGAACATTGCTATGAGGTCTCCACACAGCCTTCTCTTCTCCAGGACGAACAGGCCCCACCTTCTCAGCCCGTTTTCATAGTGGTGGTGCTCCAGTGCTCTGGTCAACTTCACTGCCCTTCTCTGAACTTCCCCCAGCAGTTCCATGTCCTTCTTACACTGCAAGCATTTTTTTCAGCTTTTTTGACTTTGCACAGAGAACCTTGCATTGCATTACACACCTTTTGATGCAGTATTTTGCATAACTCTGTTACACAAATCACAAGGCACAAGTGACCATTTTAATATTTCCACTTTAATCTCGTGTGGGAGAACCATTCACCCATAGCTGCTGCTAACAATTGAGTGTTCAGTATTCCTTTCTTGGCCAGTGGTACCTGACATTACACCTGCAATAAGGCACTTCAAGACAACCTGGCCACTGAAGGGGTTACAAACCAAGCGGGACAGGAGCTTAAGAAGCATTTCTGCTGCTTTCAATTGCAGTAAGCATTGAAAATCCAGCACCTCTCCATAACCTCTGTGTGTGCTATATGACAGCCCTCAGAGGCTGTCTGCCTTAAATCAATCAGCAACTCATAAAGTTGTTGAAAAGAAACAGTTAAGCAGCCATTGCAAAGTGCTCACTCCCTCCCATGAGAAACCAAAGAATCGTAAAAGAAGCTTCTCAAATTCTCTTTTCAAGCTGTAGACAGCTACAATCAGACCTGCATGTGGAGGACAGAGAATATAATAAAACCCCCCCGAAATTCCATGTAAATTCAGAAATCTGCAGAAGTACTATTCTACCAGAGGATATAAAAGAAAATCCTAGCGGTATGGATCTGTTCAGTTGTGCATGGAGTGGCATGCTCTCACTGAAAACAAAACATTGGTGGGAAAAAAGCATTAATACTTACTGAAAATTTTCAAAGTACTGAAGTCAGATCTAACTTGACAGAGATGTCAAATCATCCAGTTGAAAGGGAAAGGGGCAAGTTGAAAACATGAGCCATATTCAGCCGTCAGGTTTGAAGTGATGAAGGTGGAATTTTCTTTATGTGCCCTTCGGAAGCTGCTTATAGTTGTTGAAGCACATGTTCTTTCCTACGTAACTCACTTATCCAGAAACACAATATGTGAAAATGCTCTGAAAAAGTCCTACTGCTTCACCAATGTTCTTTTAAACATTTTGTTAATTCATCGGAGTTAAACTGATTCCAAAGTCCAAACTGCCCTTCAAAATTCTGAAAAGCCAACAGTGACATTTGTTCCTGCTCAGAATACACTCTTTGGAGCAACAATCTGTCTCATGCCCCATAAAGTCTATGTTAATAATTATCATAATTGCCAACAAGAAAGCACAGGGGTTGTGCATTACTGACTTTCAGGCTTGCAATTCCTATTTTATGAAAGATTAAGGTGCTGTTCAAAATGCTTCTTTGCATATAAATGATTCCTCCCTCCCTTTTGATGTAGAGGTTTGATCTTTGTTTGTTTTCACAATTTCAAAACTCAAAATCAAGTTTAGAGAAACTCTAGAAAACAATAGCATGAATCTTCAAGGCCATCAGCTCCACAGTAGACATAAACCAAGAGAAATAAAAACTAGAGAAACCTGCAATGAGGTAATGCATGTATAATGGTTGCAGTTTGCTGATGTCCTTTAACTACTTAATTGAAAGAAAGAAAAGTTCCTGTAAAAATGCAAATTGCACCTTTCTTTTTCTTCTTAATGCACTGAGACTTCTGTATCTAAGGCATCAGTCTACAAGCGAAGACTCAATTGAATAACAAAATGTCAGTTCAGGAACATAAACCTGAGATTATTTAGAAGGTTGTTTTGAGCAGTCAGACCTGTGCTATGTCTGAGTTCAAAGCTGGTTTAGCTGCAGTGTTTATTGCTGCAAAATTGAAGCAGGTGGTATCTTCAGACAGGGATAAAAATACACAAATCTGTTGATATCTACAAATTGGAAAAGATATTTGTCATATAATATCCCCTGTTACATGATCCCAAGAGATATGCAAGCCTGAAACTATTTCAGAGGTGGTAATGGCATAAAACATCATCCTGAGAGATGATTAATCAGAACATGTGATTTATGTTCTATATATCACTCATTATTCCTGATTTGATCACCAATGGAGACATCCATGTCTCCTCTCTAAGTGCACAGTCCTGGGATTTTCAATCTTTCTTAACACAGTGAATTTTCTCTGGTTTTAGGGTGTTTTTTTTTAATGTCTGGGTTTCAAATTCCTGCATTCCTAACATTTTTTTTTTGTATTTTGCTTCCCCTCCTTTTTAAGAAGGACTGTCACAGAAGGCAGTAGCTGCAGGAGGGCAATCACACTAATGATTTGTATAATGGCAGCCTACCGGTCTGAGTGTGACCTGTTGCTTTATGGGATGTTTCGGCACCAAACTCGTACAGGTTGAGTCCAATTGCCCTGTCTGCAAGAGTGAATCTATCCACCAGGCTGCCCGAGGTGGGACTGCAGTCTGTGCATGTATAATCTATCTGAACCTGTAGATGTGCTGTTTTGGGTGAGTACAGTGGTTCAGCAAAGGCGATAAAGCCCTCCTGAGAAGCCGTGCATGTGTGTATTCAGGCAGTCAGGCTAGGCCACGCTGCTTTGGATGCTGCCCAAGACACGACTCGCCTCTGGGCCCTAAGTGCACTTTGCTGGCTTATGTCCAGCCTTGCATCCACCAGCACCCCAAGTCCTTCTCAGATGAGGAGATCTCAGCTGTTGATCCTCCAGGGAACTTATTGATACTTAGGAACTTACCCACCACACATATCAGGAGTATCCTGGATTGCCCACAGCTCCCCATGCTACTTTTCCAGTAGGTACCAGGGTGGTTGAAGTATCTCAGCAGGACAAGAGCCTGCGAGTGTGATGCCTCCTGTAGCTGGAGCAGGATGGCTTCATCAATAGGCTCCCTTTGTCAGGCAGCCTGTAGTGGACACCAGTCACGAGATTCCCTTTGTTGCATTAGTCCCTGATTCCTACCCACAAGCTTTCAACCATGGCTAGTCTTCAGACACATCCTCCCACCTGCCCATCCCCAAAACTCAGAAGAAACTCATCAGTGTTTGTACTGGAATTTCGTTAGTTGTCCCCTTTGTGTTTCAAAAGATAACACTAATGACACACTGATTGATACTGTGCGTTTTTCCTTGCTTTGAATTCATTTGAGACAGGTAGTAAATGTTTGATTTTGTTTTGATTTTGTACCTTTTGTATTCAAAGAGTAAGAGCTGTCATTTTCAAGAAGAAGATGCACAATGGGGACATAATTTCTATTTTAAAAAATGGCAAAAAAATACACTTCTTTTATATCATTGTTTTGAACTGCTGGTTTAGGAAGTCAGCCCCAATGATGCAATAATAAACAAAACCTTCGAGCTTAAAAGGTGTCTTCATCTTGTGTTGAACAAAGCACAAGCTGAATTTTAAAACAAAAGAGATGGCGCTGTGCAGTTGTATTGGCAACAAATCTCATTTCCAAGCTGCCCTCTGGCACCAAGAACAAAAGAATATTTGAAAGGAATGTGCAGAGGATTATTGTTTGATCCCTGTTTCAAGCTCAGGATTTGCACTGTGCTCCATTCTCTGATGATAAACATCTCAGCTTTCATAGGCAAAGCCAGGCACTTTGCCTTATGTCTCCAAATGCCTTCCTGAAGATTAGGTGAGCTTGCAAGGAGGAAGATGCAGCTCAGAGGATGCCAAGACATGGAATGGAAACAAAGAACATATTTGTGCTATGATTTCTCTTTCTTTTTTTTTTTTTTTTTTTTTATTGCAATTAACATTATTTCAGCCAGAAGTACCATGGAGTTGAACACATAGTGTGAGAACAACAGCAAGTCATCTTACTTAACTTTCCTGCATTTGAAAATAGCAAAAATGTAATGAGGCTGGGAAGGAGTGTCTGAGATATAAGATTCATACCTAACTCCATGTGTTTAGGAGCTATTTGCTTTTGTAAGTTTTCAGCTGTTCATAATACATCTCCATTGCTTCCATGATACCTTTCACCTCCCTTTTGCATTCATCAGGAAATGAAATATTTCCTCTCTCAAAATTGGTGTGAAGGGAAGGGGAAGAAATGTGGAGCAGGTCATCTTTGCATCATATAACACTGCTTTATTTGTAAAGTATTTCTTTAGTACTTCAATTACAAATACTGGGGGAGACAATGAAAATCTTTACTATTTACTATTCTCAGACCAATCCCATGACAATAATTTTCAGAGGAACTACATTAGTTACAGAAAAAATAGAGCACTAATGAGAAGTTAGACCTACATAATTTTCATATGCTGTACATAAGCAATTTTTTGAAAACCACACAAAGGATTTTCCTTTTTCCTGCTTATTTTTACCAGTGGTTCATTATGTTTGGGGTTTTATGCATTTTAATTTTACACATGGCTTTGCTTTACACATATTTGAGATCTAGATTAAAACAATGCCACTTTGTTGCCTTAGGAATTAGTCTTAACAAGAGTAATCAATCAATTAATTGCTTTTTGTTGATGATTAAAATTGTTTCTATAGTTTATTCCAGAACTTACTTCTACTGCAATTTGAACTCAGAGACCTATGAATATTAAATCAAGATTTCAGGACTTAACATTGAAGAATGATGAGAAGAAGAATCCAGTGAATATTTTCTGCCTTCCATGTTACTATTTAAAATGGAAATACTTGAACTGGTCAGAGATGACCAAACTTGTCCCTTGTTCATAAAAATAAGCCTGATTATTAACTTTAGGTTACTTTTCAGCATTGTCATACTGAGTCAAAAACCTAAAAGCTGTCTGTTCTCTCTAGCAATATACAAATATTTCTGATTTATGTACACAAGCATGCACATCCATTGTAAGCTCTATTGCTGACTGGAAGACAGTAGGGGAAGAAAAGACTTTAAAGACTGTTATCAACCTTAACTTTAGGCAGAAAAATTCTCTCAGCAGCTGTTGCTATTCATTGAAAAACACTATTCATAGCAGTCAGAAGAAGTGCTGTTCTTCACCGGACATTCAAGAGAAATCCTTTGCAGAAAACATAGAATTGGCTTGTGACAAAAGGAGAGAGCTTACAGTGAGCAGAAATGGTGAAGGCACAAGCAGGGTCTCCAGATGCTTTCAGAGGCTCTAATAATTCAAATTATTTAATAAGATGCATACTTTCTTCTGCCCAAGTGAGCTAGGTCCAATAATTCTGTGCTTACTGAGAAGATAGGCTTCATATTTTGTCCATGAATAAAATAGGATTCCTATAATAATTCAACTTCATGACATAGAGAGAAAAAAAATTAGCCTGGATAGAAAAAATGCCCATATAAAAGGACTTTCAAAGCTAACATAGCCCTCTCTACAATAGATACAAACTTCACTGGCAGCCTGAAGTGACAGTGACTGTAATTGAAGAGACACAGGTGGGAATCAATGATTGAACTTTAAAGTGCTAATCAGAGCTATAGTGTTGATTGATTTTGAACAATTTTAACCCTACTTATCAAATGATCTGAAGTGACAATTAGTAAAACGTTAAAATAATGAGTTCCGGAAGAAACAAAGGGTATTGATCAGAAACCAGAAGGGGAAGCAGAGAAGAAAAGACAGAACATATGAATTTCAGAATGAAAATTGTTTCTTAGGTGATCAAAACACAAGTTCACTGCTGCCTAAATATGGACAATAAACAAAGGCATAATTAGTAAAAAAGCTCTATTAAGTTTAGATGGCTGCTCTAACAGAATAGTGGCAATGGGTATTATTCATACTGAAAAATGTATTCAGAACTAATAAATGTTTCTGGCTGAACATAAATTATCCAAAAAGACTGCACATTATCTAGATATTTTTAGACTCAGAAGCCTTTGGAGCTCTGCAGCGATATTTATGTGAGTTTTTTGATATCTTTGACCACCCGTAGTTCACTTCTCCTGTTGGGGAAACACTATGCTTCCAGCATATTTCCCTGTGCAAACGGAACTCTGGGAGCCCAAGATGTGTCCCAGAAAATTTTATTGTCATTTTGCATTACTGAAGTAGCTCAAAGCAACTGCAAGCATAAACAGGGAGAACTGTCTTGATCTCCACTACCCAAAGAAAAAGTATAAAAATGTTATGCAAACATCTATCAGAGACAAGACAAACAAATAATGGCATCTGAGTGCACATGGAGAGAAACTTAAATTAGAACCACTGAAACAGTTCAAGTGGTGAATGTGCAGATTAGGACAATTTCTGTCAAACTGATGGATGTCCACTCAACACAATGCCTTGACTGATGCTGTCCTTTGAAACAATAGGCTGTGAATGTGAATAATCCCTAAATAGCAGCAGGTCTGGATTCTGGCACAGATTCTGAGTGCTTACAAACTGGAGAATGAGGTTTAAAAATACAGCTTTAAGCCAAAATTAACACCCATGAGTCATCCCTGTCTGTCCTAGCTAAATACAGAAGCCACCAGCAGCTTTGAGGAAAAGATTTTCAAGATCTGCAGCAGCACTACCACACCATATGAATGACATCATCCCAATAAGACTCATTTTACAGAGGACCAGACCAGCTATTTGTGGAAAAACACCAGCACAACTACACTTTTGTCAGCATACACACTGGAAAGTGACTGGTTAACAAGAGGTGAACAAATAGTGTCCAACAAGCAATACTCTGAAGATTTCTTCTTGTTGCAGTTTCAGACTCTTGACTGCAGCACATACTGCCCTTGCTTATCTCTCTGAAATACAAACAGGCTCTTTACCACTCAGTGCTTCTTCCAGTTTCAACTCTATTTTTTGCTGGCTCTGTAGGATCAAGCTCTTCATGGAAATGACAGAGCCTTTAGTACATGCATCAGTTATTCTCTGGCTGCATCAGGAGAATCATCTCTGACCTACTTTCCTTTATTTTTTTCCATCTGTGTTTTTGATTATGTTCCTATTTACAGGACTGCTGCTTGATGTCTCCCATTTCTTGTTTGAAAATGTCTCATATATGGCAACTATTCTCTGCTACTGACCTTTCCAGATTCAATTACTTTGAGACTCCCCTGCCTGTTATTACAAATAATCTTGGTGCTTAGGTTAGTGATTAAGAGCAAACCCAGAACAGGACATCCCTGTTACAGACCATGAGACAGAAACTGAGAATATACAACTGCCAAGTCTGAAGATTTAGATATCAAGCCACAACTGAAATCATTCCCTTTAATATCCTATTTCAAAAAGAAAGGAGGGGACTATAGCTTAACCAAATGGAATACTGGGCAAGCTGTTCAGGTAAAGTTCTGATAGCACAAAATATTCTGAAGCATCTAAAAAGAGACATTAGCCAAAAAAACAGGAACTAGTGGTAGAAGCTAAGTGGTACTTTTCATAAACTGACTTTCAGAATGCATGTCTTCTTTTTCTTTTATTTTTTTTCCCATACCATTGAAATTTGAAACCACAGAGTTCCTTTTCCGAGTTCAGAAATCTCAATATGTGCTCAGAAAAGAGCCATTTGGCAAAGTCAATAAAGGTGAATAGTCACTACAGACAGAATTTGGTTAAGTCAGTTTTCCCTTTCCAGTCTAAATTAATCATTTATGCTTCCTTTAGAGATGACAGAGACATTCTACACCTTTCCAGAGGTTGATTAATCCTACTTGTTTTATGATGGGAAGCAGGAGTCTAGAGAGACAATTTACTACAGAGAAAAATAGCATGACTAAAAGAATTTGCATATTCAGAAAATAAGGCAAATAAAAGAGAGAGACTCATAGATTATACTGGCTGAAACAACAAACAAACAAACAAAAAACCCAATGCAACAACACACATGGGAGAAATAAATAACTTTAAGAGTATTCTTGGGATATGCCATAGCCAATAACAGCATCCCAATTTTCTTTTACATATTCATTTAAGACATAATGCAAAATCATCAGCTGTTATAAACTATCATTTTCCCATTTAAGTTCATAAGAATTCATTAATTCACACTAGTAGGATGTTTGCTTAAAACAATCAAAGGAAAAATTAAAGCAGATGGGAGACAGAAACTAAGGGACTCTGTGAATTCAACTAAAGTAGAGAACACGAAGAAACAATGTCTTTATTGTTTGAAAAATAAACTAATGGATCTCGTTCAGAAAATGCTGAAGGAGCAGGGACAAATGATTCAACATCATTTGAACCACTGTCACATGAAAAAACTCAGGGTATAGACTGAAATCTAAGGAAGCTTTAGGATTTAAAACCAGGAAAATGTACTTTCCTTCAGAGAACTACTTAGAATACAAGTACACACGAGCAAATCTATGCAGACTTTTTTTCAGCTGATTCCCATAACCCATAATCTCCCTGCCCTTTTTGAACCCTGACATGACTGTGCTGCTGTACTTTCACGGGACACTCTGGAATTTTACGTTGCGCTTTCAATACGAGGAATATTCACTCTAGAACAATTGCACACTTCAGTATGATGCACCTTAAAACTGAAGGAGGCAAAGTTCTACACTGCCAAATAATCTTTGCAGGCAAATTACTGTATGAACTTTTTGGCTCTCAACCTGAGTTTATAAAAATGTATTTATATAAATATATACATTTATATATATATGAAACAGTATGAACTATTTTACTTGAAGAACATTAAGAGGGTATGAATCTGTGTATCAGGAAATTTAAATAGTTCCAAGAACAACTGTTGGCATTCTTGAAGTACTTATAACTGCATTTACAAGAAAAAAGAATTGTCACCTGTATCTACAACTAGCTATGATTTTCTGTACACAACAAAGCTCCGTGTGAAAATTTGCTTTGAAAGGCATATAAGAAAGTTAAAATATTAAGAATGCTTTGCTCCCCTGGAGACAAAGTCGGCTCTCTTCCATCTTAGCTGTAAATTACAGCAGTCAGCACATCAAATATTCTTCAGATATACCAGCAAAGTTTTTATACAGCTATGCATATCTGACAAACAAGAAGTGTGTTTGTCATCAGCATATTATACCAGACCTTTCAAGGGATCAGTGAAATACTGAGGAGTTCTAGTGGTATGCATTCATACATGTCTGAGGCACGGATGTGGGCATAGTTAAACAAGTATTTTTCTGGTCTAACTCTGAAAAACTCAATAGACTTGGTATTTGAAATACATTTTAGGTTTGCTGTTTGTTATTATTCAGAAACATTGCTGATGATGCTACAGTTAGATGGACTCAGGCTATGCTGCATTTCTCAGCCTTTGAATTTAAGCCATTGTGGACCCTCTTCTTTAAATCCCACAATATGGAAGGTAAAGATTTTTGCATATCTCTATGCTTTTTAATATATTACAGAATCACAGAATAAGCTGAGTTGCACCCACAAGGACCCCTGAGTCCAGCTCCTGGCCCTGCACAGCACCATCCCCAAGAGTCACACCATGTGCCTGAGAGCACTGTCCCAGTGGTTCTTGAACTCTGTCAGGTTTGGCGCTGTGACCACTTCCCTGGGGAGCTGTTCCAGTGCCCAAACACCCTCTGGGGGAAGAAACTTTTCCTGATATCCGACCTAAACCTCCCCCGACACATCTTCTGGACCTATCTTCCCTCTTTCTCATGCTCATTACATATTAAATATGTAAATATATATATATATATATATANCAGCAAAGAGAAACAACATTCTCAGACCTCTCCCCTTTTAAACTTAGAAAACTCTTTGTATTCTGTCTTCAGATTTCTTTAAGCTTTCCCAAACTAAAGATAGCAGCATAGATCACTCAAAACTGGATGTCAGACTGCTGTGCCTTCCCAGGCTTTCTTTGGGTCTCCCCTCCTACTACCAGTTCTGTCTTTCTGAGTCTTCACATCTCCTCTGTTTCTTTGGCAAACAAGACAAGGCAATACTATGTTTGTCTCTGTGTACAGGATAAAATTTTCCACTTCCCCTTCTGCCCAACGGTGATGTTGCTGCTCAAAACACTCTTTCAAGATGAAAACCCACAGAAAGCCAGCATGCATTACAGAATTCCTGTTCTGTTGCTGACTACAAAATATAAGGCCTAACAAGCACCCAACTGCATACAGAAACTGCAGTTACAGAGACAGCTTCCCTTGCAATGTCCTCTATCACAACAGTACTTTATGGATCTGATTAAATCCAGCCAATTATTGTGTATTCTGAATGTGCCAACAGCTCCATAGAGTATTCTTTAAACGTCCACAATTAATTGCTGTTGTTTCTTGCATATGCAAAGAATTACACTTACAAAAACCAGTTATTAACCACCTTAAGTAGGATTTTACACTGACAAACAGAAAATCCAGCCTAGAAAATGTCCCTATGTCTAAGAATTACTCATAGATCGTGCCAAAAAAAGCAGTGCAGTAAAACTTGCAGTTGTGGAATAGGATTGCATGCAATATGACAAAGTATTGAAGAAATGGTTTAAAAGAAGATAAAGGCTCTCATTATTTGCAGACAGACTTTTCAATGGGCTGAAATAGAGGTATAAGAGAAATAAAGGAGAATCTTCCTGCTACCTCTAAGGTTTCTTGAGAACATATAAAAGCACCTAAACTGACAAGAAAGCTAACTGAAGGTTTACCAGTTTATGCATTTGTCAGAACAGCTAGCAGGAGAAAGAGGATATTCATCTATATTCTACCTTATAACTTTGTGGTCCAACGTGATGTCACGTGGTTTCTCCCCTCTCTTCCATGATGGACTTTCAAGTGCCCTTTTCAGAACCAGATGCTTTTGCAAAAAGGAATCAGCAATTTCCATTATAGGTGCATCCCTCCAAGTCAGAGGTAGCAAACATGTAGAAATACTTCTGTGGGTGCAAAAGCATAGAAGGCAAGTACAGACTGAACTTATAAGTAAAACCTTATCTCCATAACGTCTCTTTCCTTGCCTTAGAATTCTCAAAGTTTCTAAATACACTACTGGAAATATTGGGATAAGGTTTTAAAAGTATTATATTTAAAAGTAATAATTTATTTAACATCAGAATATAGCAAAAAAAAAAAAGTTGCTTTCTCACATTGAATCACTTCAACAGGAAGAAATTATACAGTTTATTAGAGCAACTGAGAACTGAGGAACACACAGACAACCCTCAATGCCAGAGGCACAGCTGCTGCCAGCAGAGTTTTAATGAAAACATTTCCTGAGATTTTTCGCTCCTTAACATTGAGAGTTTCTTTAACTCCATTTAAAGGAATAAATGAGGAAAATACGACTATGTCTTAGAGTCTCTTCCTTTCCTAAGCACAGCTGTAAAGAGAAAATAAAGAGCAATGTTCGAAAATTAGCCCAGAGGGAGGATGATTAGCCGAGTGAAAAAATTACAACTAAAGCTAAGCTGAACTCATTCAGTTTAAATCGAGAGACTTTCCTTGTTGTGTTGTGGGTATGCAGCCTGACACCACTGGTGCACTTCATGAGAAATATTATGCTTTCAAGTAGTGCTATGGAATTTGCTAAAATTTAGATTTTTTTAGGTTTATCTTAGAGTTCAGAGATAAGAAACTAATAATGCCCAGTGGTAGCTACTTGTATGTTACCATTGCAAATATTTTTGTGAAAAGCTATCCTATGTTCACAAGGGGACATCTCTTTGCAGCATCTCTTGTGTTTTTCCAATAAGTGATAACACAGAAATTCTGTTAAGAAGATATTCCTGCTGAAAGGGCTACTCATCAAGTATACTTGCACTCTTGCAAATCCTGATTATTCCTGGGGCTTATGCAAGGAGGATTGTGGGATTCTGTGGGGACTTGATATTTTTTTTTTTTGTCCAAGTTATTCAGAAATGTGCAGCAGCAAATACCGGAACAGCATGTATGATGTTAGATTCACTTGTGTTCTATCAAAGCATAAGGCAGTGCCACTTCTGTAAAAACAGTATTATTTTCTCTTTACATGACAACAAAACTTTCCCTATACAAAAATATCACAACTTACATTATAGTTTCAATTTAAACTAGCTAGAGGAGAAACAGGACTATTTGCTGTATTTCATTTAACAGTTCCACAAAAGCATACTGTATGTGACATTCAACATGCTCTTGCTTCCTTTTTGAATTTCTTTTGAATTCAGAAGCTCAGCTTATCAAGACGCTAGGAGGACTGGACAGGAAAAAGCAATGGAATCAAATTAGAGAAAAAGCAGCTTGCATTAGGCTGGGAAAAATTCACCATAAGTAGTTGAGTAAAGAGATGCAGCATCTGAGAAGGCAGGCACAGAGCTGACCTTATAAATTCTCTTCATGTTTTCTGCAGACTCCCTGTGGGATTTGTCATAAACAGCGTAATACCGTAGACTTGAATGCATGTACCATGAGTATCCTTAAAATAACACTACTTCTGTACCTCACAAAGATATGAGAGATGAATGCTGGGTGATAATGTGCTGAATCCTGGATATTCTTTTACATCTCTTGTTTCCCTTATTCCTACATTTGAATAGATCTGTTCTGGCTATAATTGCTCTGGAAACAACATTTAACACCCAGAGGCTGCAGTTAATACCAGCTTTGCCCTTCTATGATACATGGAGCATGAAAAGATGAGAACACACGCTACAGACTACTTTGCCAGTTTAAGAGAGGTTTGCATTCCACCTAAAGCCTTCTCAAGTAAAACTTTTCCACATTTAAGTCCTGTCTTTTTCCCTTGCCCAGGGCAGGCTTCAAGACAACTTTCTTCTTGTGCAGGCTCCCTCTTGAAGTGTTTCCCTGCAGCTATATTCAATAATCATTTGTAAGAAATATCTTACCCTTTCCTGGCTGTCATTGGTTCCTGCATTACCATGGCCATATAACTAGAAATGGTATACCTCTAAAAAGGGTCTATGTCTGAATAAGTCTGGTTGCCTGCAGAACAAACTATACCTGAAAGTCCATTGCTGCACTTATCCTCAGTTGTTAACTGTGTTTCCACTCAGTTCTGAAGACCAAAGCAAAGCAATGGGAAGCCAAGGGGATATACTGAATTTAGTGTACTGAAGTGGTACCTTGAGGGCTCCTGATATCACCTTCTGGCCAATCATAGCTATGAAATAGCTCTTGGTTTTGCACATTTTTTGAGATTTTTGATTATTGAATGACTTCCAGCCAGAAAATCATTAAAGTAACAGAAAATTTAAAGTTACTCAATGAACCTTTTGCCTATCAAAATATAACTCCCCCCACTGCACTTCTTTTGAGAACATACTGAAAGAAGTAGAAAAAAATCCTTAATCTTTCAAAGGTCTGAAAGTAGATGAAAGAATTTGTAGCACTCTGTTTGCGACAAAGTTTGCCCAAGATTGGATGAAAGCATGAACATGTTTACTTTATTGGTTTATTGGTGAGACATCAATATAGGAACCTAACTATCCCAAACTCCATGTATTAGCAACAGACAGAATATAGAGAGAGGAGCTGAATCACTTCTGGGATGTGTTTATCTCTTCGTACTAATCGCAAGACACTCAAGGTGGACATGACTCTAACTTAAGCTTTGCAGCTGAGTGTGTCAAATTAGATGAGGTGAATCTGAGCCAGAGTAAGGAAAGATGTCAAGTTTTCTAATATCACCAGATTAGTACACAGTCAAGAGGAAGGTAGAAATCCATGTCAAATGTCTCTGATGTGCATGGTCATGTGGAGCATAGGCTCTACTCCTGGTAATGAGCATCTTTTTGGTTAAGTAATTTAAAGCTGTACCAGTTGTGGAAGACTTCAGCAGGTGTAGGGTGTATTTACTCTTTTCTATGCACTAAAGATTACACAAAACTCCTTGGTTGTGTAGCAAAGAGAGCACCTCTTTTTAGGAATGTGTTAGCACATGGTTTAAATCTAATTTGAAATAGCACATGAGAATCAAATATAAGCAGCAGGGGAAAAAGAAAATGAAACAAAAAGAAAGGACTAGTTTGTCAGTCAATAAGACAAAGCAGGTATTTACCTTGCTGATGTGTCACACTGCTTTTTTGCTCTTGCATTAGGCTATGCAGTCTCAAATTCATTATTTAAGAACTTCAAATTTCAATAAAACAAAAAAGACAGAAAAGTTAAATGCATACAGTTCTTTCAGTACTACTGCTGAAGTTATCTTGAAGGGCAGGCCAGGTTTGGCCCTCAAGCTGTCTCCTACCTACTGAGCTAAAACTCCCTAGTCTGAGTTTCAAGACACAGCTATCATCCTAACTATTGTGCACTAAAGGCAGTGTTCTTTATGGGTAGTTCATAATGCATTCCACTTCATATGAACTTCAATTCAAAGAGTAGCTGGGTGAAAGCAGCTCCCAGGGCAAGATATCCTTCTTTATTATTGTTTGGCCTATGGGTTCTGTCTAAAAAACCAGCAAAACAAAACATCCAGTCCTGAGTCTTAAGCTATGATTAACTCAGAAAGACCTTTTATTAACAAACAAACCCATTTCTAGTTTATGGCTAGGAGCAGTTTCCACTGAAATAGCTGCTAAAACTCCCACTGACTTGAAACATGCAGTATCTTGCCCTTCACAGGAACACAAACACCATCCAGTTTCACTGACTCTGCAGAAGGCCAACCCAAGATTCAAAAGTACCAGGTTCACTTTTGTCATTACAGGCGTACATTCCTGTGCCCATGAATGAGAGGGCTCAAAACAAGCAGCATGGATTTACTAAGTGTAAATGACACCTGACCAGCCTGGTTGCCTTCTATGTTAACATAATTGGAGTTGTGGAGGAGGAAAGAACAATGGATTTTATTTACTCTGACTTTGGAAAGAGGAAATACATGCAATATTCTCCCACAGTATCTTCTATTCAAGTGAGGATCTTGTAGTCTTTATGGGTGAACTAGTGGATCGATAAAAATGTCTAAAAGATGGCTTGGAGTGCCATGGTTAATGGATGATATGGAGCCTGAAGGCCAGAAACAAATTGTCATGGTTTAGGAATAGTATTTCCCAACTTAGTGCTGCCACTGAAACTGCTCCGGCACTCACTCTTCATTCCCCCTCCAGCTGGAAGCAAAAAAGCCAAAGATCACAGGTAGAGGCAAGAATAATTTACTGTAAACAGCAATGAGATGAGAAAACACTAATAGCAACAATACTAATAGCAAAAGTGTACAGAGAGAGGGTGATTTACATGCAAAATGCTCAGTGAGCCCAGGACAATGAAAAATAATGGTGGCCAGAACCTCTGCTCTCCATGCTCTCCCCTCGACTGGAGAGGAACATCCTTTCCTTCTGAAAACAAAGAGCCCCTTTCCCTCGCCCTGGCAATGATGTGAGATGGTATAGAATAACATCAGGGTATTGGCCATGCTCACACAGCTCCAGGCTGTGGGTGTGGGACGTGGTGCTGAAAGGAAAGCTGTTGCCTTACTTTTCACAGTCCTTCAATGTTTTTAATTCTGTAGTTAGAATTCTCATGCACTTTCTGTAAACATAAGCCATGTTATTGTAAACCGGCCGAGATGTTTTCATTCTTTCTCCGAAGGCGGATGTCTTGGGGTGACTTTATGATTTTGTATCCCATATCGCCCAAATATGAATTCTGTGCTTTTAAAAAAAACTGGATGCAAGAGAAAAGCCAGATGAACTTTTTTCAAAGCAGTTCTGTGCTTCAAGGA